>RJWJ010013389.1:0-39973 GCA_004363605.1 Indri indri
GAGGTGCGTTGCTCCAAGCTGGTCAGATCCGAAGGGACTAGTCCCATGTTTGCTGGAATAATCTCGTCTGCCTTCTGGTATGAGGACGTCTCCTTATTCTCCTTATTCTGTCCTCCGCTGAAGATCTGAAGGTCCATGATGTGGGCTGGGACAGCAACAATTCAGAGAATCCAGGGAATTCTCCCCCACTGCTGAGCAGGCCGCACACCCCGGCGTTAACACTCAACAATGAGGCTGCTCTCGCATGCTGGTGCCAGAAAAGTTTCTGGCTACTGGAAATGTGTCCCCAGCGGACCTCAAATGCATACATTTCGTAAGCGATAGATTGGTCTTGGTGACTACTATTCTAATTTAAGATCAGCTGGCATTTACTGAGAAGGGATTCTTCCTAGACACTGTGTTAAGTGCTTTTCGTGCATCCTCGTATTGATTTTTGCAAACACCCTATGAAGTGGAAATTACTGCTCTCATTTTAGACCAGAGGAAACTGAGGCTTAGAGGGCTGGATAAGGAGCTTACCTAAGGATGCATTGTTTTAGAGAATGACAGAGCCAGAATTCAAAATTCATGCAGGTCTGACTCCAAAATGACTTGTAAATCAGAAGAGAAAAAGACACTACCAACCATTTCAAAGCACAAAGAGTTTTTAAAAAATGGTTATGATGATGGTTACTACTTTAGGTAAAAGGGGAGTGTCATGGTTTGAATGGTGGTCCTCCCGAAAGACATGTCCACATCCTAACCCCTGGAACATGTGAGTGTGACTTTTTTTATAAAAAGGGTCTTAGCAGATGTAATTAAATTAAGGACATCGAGATGAGATTATTCTAGCGGGTGGTCCCTAAATCCAATGAGAAGTGTCCTTATAAGAAACACCCAGAAGAGTGCACAGAGAGGAGAGAAAGCCCTGTGAAGATGGACAGACGCAGAGATTACAGTGACGTAGCCACAGCCAAGGAACGCCTGGATGAGGAAGCAAGGAGAGGTCCCCTAGGGCCTTCAGAGGGAGCGTGGCTCTGCCTGTACTGTGATTTAGGATTTATGCCTTCGAGAACTGAGAGAGGATACATTTCTGTTGTTTTAGCCACTCGATTTGTAGTCTTTTATTATAGCAGCCACAGGAAACTAATATGGGGGCAGTACTGGCAAGGACATTCGACTTAGGACCCAGATTCCAACTGTGACCTTCATGTGTGACCTTGGCATATCTCTTCCCCGGGGCCTCTGTTTCCTCATGTGGAAAACGAGTGTGGTGAGTGAGGCTCTTTCGGTCCATCCTGATCTAAGTTCGGGGGTTCAGGAGCACTGTTCTCACTCTCCCCTTCGGCGGCCGTGGTGGGGGCGGTAATTATGTGGTGACCTTCTTCTTGGCAGAAATGTTTGAAGAAGAATAATTCAAAGTTCCCCTTTTAGAAATATGACTAATAGATCATCTACATTTTTAAGAGATTCCTCCTGTACAGTGGACTTAAACCAGGGATTATTGGCCTTTAATTCCCAGGCGCAAATTTTAAGAAGAAATAAAAAATGCTAGAAAATATGGGGAGTGCAATTGCTCTATAGCGATATGTGTGTCTTAAAGGAATAAACATCTTATTTAAGGCATTATAACTTGGATAAGGCACGGTGTGATCTTTTCCCTTGCTATGAATGTTACCCATTTTTTTTTTCAATCAGGCAGGCTTATCAAGCTTGATTCCTCAGAAACCACAGTCCTTGTCTGATAGTAAAGGTTCATGGTAAATGCAGCCTTTTTCGGCAGGCAGCTTTCCAGCAATTGCTTGACTAGAACAAGTAGGCATTCTGTTTTAATAATCATAGTGTTTTATCCTATGCAAGAAATACAGTGCAATTTGGAATGCTTGCTTATTAACTATGGGTAGATTACACAGGAGGAACAAATTAAGAATCAGTAACTTTTTAAAAAAAACCCTTTTAAAAATAATCAACAGAGAAATGACAACTCTCCTGCAAATTATTGAACGATAGCTCTCTTGGTTAAATCTAGGATATACTTTTCTTTTTTTCAGAGACAGAGTCTTGCTCTGTTGCCCAGGCTAGAGTGCCATGGTGTCAGCCTAGCTCACAGCAACCTCAAACTCCTGGGATCAAGCAATCCTTCTGCCTCAGCCTCCCGAGTAGCTGGGACTACAGGCATGGACCACCATTCCCGGCTAATTTTTTTTCTATATATTTTTAGTTGTCCAGATAATTTCTTTCTATTTTTTTAGCAGAGATGGGGTCTTGCTCTTGTTCAGGCTGGTCTCGAACTCCTGACCTCGAGCGATCCTCCCACCTTAGCCTCCCAGAGTGCTAGGATTACAGGCGTGAGCCAACGTGCCCGGCCTAGGATATATTTTTCTATTACAAGTTGCAGAAGATAGTTGGGAATGTTCCTTTGTGTATTTGACAACAGTTTCCAGTTTAACTCTCTATCAGAATGTTCCATTTGCAGGAAACCCAAATGAGAAGGCAGAAAGGAGGAGGAGCCTCTAGTTTACCGCCCGGAACCTGCTAAATGGTGGCCAGTTCATAAATGCGGACTGAATGAGAAAGCCTCGTCCCCAGTCCATCAGTTTGAACACAAAACAGAGACGCCTCTTAGGAGTCTGGTCAGTGTGTGGAAAACACCCTGTGCTGTGATGTCTCGGGTCAATCGGTAATATTTTATTGAACACACGTGTTCAGAGCACCACGGTAGCTGCTGGTAACTGCCCAGAGAACTCTCGTTCTCTTTCTAGGCTACTGTCTTTTCTAGACAAGAGTCAACATACACCTTAGCGGGATCAAGCAATACAAATCCCCACAAACCCAAGGTTCACTTGAGTGATGATCACAAAGCAGTAAGGAAGATAGGGGAGGTCTAAAGGCTTTGGAGAGAACCAAATAAATACTTGGAGGAAAAAATACACAGAACAAAAAGGGGATCGTACAATTTCCCCTACAAGATGTGTCAAAACCTAACAAACCAATTGACTTCCTTTTTTCTTTTCTTCTTTTCTTTAGCTTTCCTTAAACATTTATTGAGCACCTACTATGCACCAGGCAGTGTTCTGTGCACTGGGGATACAGCAATGAACAAAACAGACAAAAATCCTGCTTTCCTGGAACTTACATTCCAGGTGAGCTGATGCTGGTGGAAGAATAGCACCTGGTTTCCTTCCAGCCACTACCCAGAGCAGGAATCCCAGAGGCTGCAGTCTTTTCTTTTAAGTAATTAACAATATATCATCTATTAGTCTCTAGTTAATTCAACAAGCTTTAAAGCTGTGAGAGAGCTGACAAACTCTCTAGTATTTCCCAGAGTTTACAGACAGTGCTAGGTATACAACAGGTTTTAAATAAAAGTCTGTGGAGGGTATAATATTGAATTGAACCTAATGTTCAGACACAGCAGATGAGCTTTCTGCAATCGACCATTTAACTCTGAGGTCAGAATATTTTAGAAAGCGTAATTCAATGACTTACATTTGGGAAGTGCTGAATGAATGAATAAATGAATTAATAGTCTCTAAAAATAACAATAGCTACTATTAATATTTGAGTTATACAATTTAATCAGCTTAAAAGGCTCATGAGATGGATACTACAGTCATACATGGCTTAACGATGGGGACACTTCCTGAGAAATGTGTCACTAGGCAATTTTGTTGTTGTGCCAACATTATAGAGTGTACTTACACAAACCTAGATGATACAGCCTAAGACTCCAAGCCCAGGCTCTGTGGTCTAGCTTATTGCTCGGAGGCTACAGACCTGTACAGTATGCTACTGTGCCAGACACTGTAGGCAATTGTAACACAATGGAAACTATTTGTGTATCTAAACACACTAAACATACAAAAGGCACAGTAAAACTGCAGTATTATAATCTTGTGGGACCACCACCATACATGCGGTGCATTATTGACCTAAATGTCATTATGCTGCCCATGACTACATTTGTAGCTCCACTTCAGAGGTGAAGACTCTGAAGTTTTGAGCTGTTAAGGAAATTGCCCAAGATCCTGTTGCCAGAGAGAAATGGAGATAGGATTCAAACTCAGAGAGTCTGTCTCCAGTAGCTTTTAACTTCATGTTATGCTGCTCCCTAATGGTAACCCCAGATGAATCTGACTTTGGGGGAAGTTTTACTGGCATTCAATACCTTTGTTTTCTTCCTCAAGATAGATTTTCAAATATCTCATCATTTGGTTTTCATGCTAATGTTGCCTCCACTTGCTAATTTGGATATATTTAACTTTTTTCCTGTTTGTGTTTCAGCACTGGAAGGTTAGTCTATTTTCTCATAGAAAAGTGGTATGTAAGTTTCCGTTCTCAGCTGATTCAGGGCTGACCTGAAAATTTGGTGAGACAGACAGGTTTCTGTAAACACAAAATTGAAGGGGTGCCAGGAATGTCTCCCTGCCCACAAAATCTCCCCTATTTACTACCTGATGTTTAAAATCCCACCAACACAGCTTCACTGCTTGGCTTCAAACCATGTCCTTTGTCAAAACGCAAATACACTGGGGCTAGGTAAGTGACACTGTAGTCCAAGCGGCTTGCCAGCCTGCCTGTCTTCCTTCTTCCATTCGTTTTTTCTTTTTCAGTAAATATTTTTGGAGGTAGATTCTAGCTGGTTACTGGGTGCTGGAGGTTTACAGATAAATAAGAAGTGGTCTCTTCACAGAAAAGTGGGGGCAGATGAATGTAAAAGAAACACAAGAGTGTGTTTTACATACTATGATGGAGACTTTTATAAGGTGCAGGGAAATCCAAAAGGAAGGAATGTACTGGCTCTACTTGGAAAGATGAGAGTTTACATCCCTGAAGCCTAACATCTTCCACACTTTAGTAAGAATGAATTGTAAAGATATGTTTCCCGGGAGGCATATTTTGGTGATAGGAGAAGAAGGTTTGGAGTTAGTATGAGTTCACTTGGATATTACAGAGGGAAAGAGGGAATGACAAGAAAATGAGTTCACAAAGAAAAACCTGGAAGCAAATGTTTACCATCCAGCTGATTTCAGAACTAAGAGTACATTGAGCCCTTCTCACTTATACAAACCTGCCCAGTTGTCAGGCAATGTGTTAAAACACTGTAGTAAAAGAAGAATCAGTATTTTTGAAAAAAAGTTCATATCTATTCTGCAAGGCCAAAAAAGATGGTTGTGGTTGGCAGCCACAGAGGCGAGCGTTTCTTAATTATATACGCCAAGGGTCAGCAAACATTTTCCGTAAAGGGCCAGAGAGTAAATATTTTAGGCTTTGTGGGCCAGGCAGTCTCTTATGACTAATCGACTCTGCCACAGTAGTGTAGGAGCAGCCACAAACAATGCACAAATGGATGGGCATCAGTGGTTTCCAACAAAGCTTTGTTTACAGAAACAGGTGGTGGGCTGAATTTGGGCCGTGGACCATGGTCTGCTAGCTCCTGGCTTATACCACTTAATAGGCATAAATTTTCTGAGGAGAGAACTCTAGTTCCTGGATGGACAGCAGGGCCTCATGCAGAGCTTTTTTCCTGACATTATGCGACTGCACAGCCTGGTAAGCAGCCGTTCAGAGGAAGTGGGCACATTGAACGGCAGCTGCGGAAAAGGCTGCAGAGACACGAGGAGGAAGAGAGGGAGGGAGCAAAGAGAAACGGGAATTATCTGTTTATTTACTTCTTGTTTATTAGTAGTAATGTAAGAATGTCTACTTAAAATATTAGTTCACAGGGTATATTTACTTAGTCTCTCATTTATCCATTGCCTGCTATATGCCAAGCATTATGCTAGGTCCTAAAGAAACAATATTGAATAATTCAAAGTCATCACTAGATACAAGATATTCAAATTGCCCCCTCTCCACCCCTATTGTGACGTTTTGTAATCTTCAACTATTTTAGAGTATGTGATTGTGACATGTTCAACTCCACAGTTTTCTTTTTTTTAAACTAATCCCTTGACAGATTATTGAACCCCACAGTTTTGTTAAGCCTCCATCCCTTTGACCTAGTTGTTCTTTTAAATTACCAAGACTCTTTTTGTTATTTCCTTACAAAGATTCCACTTGGCAGTGAAAATTACCCCTATCTCATCTTTGCAAATGGCTGGATGCATCCCATTGCTTAGCCTTTGTGTCTGCTGGCTTCATTTAATAATCAACACTGGACCCAGACTTTACCTGCTCTAGGAAACATTCATTGATTAAAAACTCACGAATATATATATAGCATATCCATCCCTGGTGCCTTCTCTAACCAACTATTTACTCAAAATCGCCACTCAGATGTTCCATAGGTCCTCAAACTCGACAAGTCCAAACCCAAAGTCAAGACCTACACCCCACCCACCCCTAACTCGCTCCTTTTTCCAAGTTTATCTAGGTCAGTGAATGAAAACATCGGCTACCCAGTTGTGCAGGCCAGAAGCTTGGAGGTCATTCTTGACAACTTCCTTTCCCTCACCCCTTACTCTACCATTCTGAAAGTCTGGGTGATTATATCTCCTAAATATCTCTTGCACTGAGATACTTCTTTTTAACCTCATTGCCTTCATAGTTTAACTCACCAACTTCTCATATCTAAACCCTCTAATTATTCTACTTAAGTCCACTCTCATCTAAATCCCATGTGTACCTTACATCCACCTGCTCATGTCAATCCATCCAGTGGTTTCACCCTACTCTTAGTGTAAAGAACAAAATTCCTAAACATCCTGTTAAGCCCTGTCTGATCTGACTCCATCCTTGTATCCACACCCTTTGCCACCTAACACTTCAGTCCTCTCCCCCTGTTGGTGACACATAAATCCCTGACCCTGAGTTCAACCCGGTGACTTGGTCTGGCCAAGAAAATTAGACCAGATACAGAGCCCAAGCTCCACGAGGACTTGTGTGTTTCCACTTGTCCTGTTGGACATCTCCCTGCACCGTAAGAAGAAGATGCCCAGGGGAGGAGCCCTTTGGTCCCATGAGCAAGATGAGAGACACATGGAGCAGAACCTCTTAGCTTGGCCCAGCCTAGGTCAACTGACTCCCAGGGGACACATAAATCTATAAGAAACAATAACGAGACGTTATTTTAAGTGGTTTAGGGTGGTTTGTTACACAGTAATCACTAACTGATACACTAACAGGGTAATTTGCATTTTCCTGTGGCTTTGTGAATATCCTCTACCTTCATTCATACATTTAGGCTAACTAGGGTTAAAATCAACAAAGAACGCATAGATGGATAGCATCCTTACTACTGTAAACAGCAAACTGTTGCTTCAGGATTGAGGTCCAGCAATAAAACTGTGGCTATTTCCCCCAAGGACTCCTCTGTGACTTTCCAAATGAAATGAAGACCTCGCTGTCAGTCCCACAAATTAGGGAGATGAAATTGGGTGTGGATCTTTCCCTCGCTGCCAAGGAAACTGTTCATACATGGGAGGGATGGCAAATCCACTGCCGCAACCTGGGGGCCACGCTGAGAGTTCAGAGCTGGTTTCTGAAATGACACAGTCCCCTTCGTTCTAGATAAGGGCACGGTCTGTCACAATAGGCATTTTAAAGGTCACCCTAGATTTAAACAGAACATCTTGTTCCTTTTATTCTTGTCCTCTAAATTTTGCTTTGAAAAGCTGTTAAATATTTCTGGCCTTTCCATTTTCTTTCCCAGACAAAACCAATTACTAAATGGATGTTAATTAAGCCACAGGACTAAGGCACTGACAACTCAGAATGAAAACCAGGACTGCTGTTGTACCCTATGGCCCAAAATGCTGTGCTCTTAAAGGAGACTTGAAATTAAGACTCTTGTACCCACAGACATGAAGAGTGACCTGGGTGTCGCACAACAGAGTGTGCTGGTTAATAACACACCGTCAGGGCTGTCATGTCAGAACAGACATAAAGATGGAAAAGTGAACAGTCACGGATGTCACAGTACTGGAGAAAATAATTGCATACATACCTGGGTGGATGTGATTCTTCTGCCTGTAATAAGTTGTAAAAACGTATGTTTTAGTCTTGCTCATACCCGTCCAAAATTCCAAAGCAGACATCTTGAAAGGAGAAACAATTCACTGTCCTGGTTAAAACGTTTTGGATTTTTTTTTTTGGGGGGGGGGGGACTAGAAATTTGAATAATTGGCTCTTTTTCCCCCTTTTAAACCAGCTACCACCAGGTTGTCTTTAAATGGAGTGTATTTACAAGAGGGCCACTGTCATTATCCAATGCCTGACAGACATCGGTAGCCTGGCCCTGGTGGGCCCTTTCTTAAAGTGCCTTCAAGGATCAGAAGAAAGTGACCTAGACCTCCGTTTTATTTCTTCCCTAAATTGCTACACCCCTTTCACTTGAGAGCCAAAGCTTCCTAAAGAGTGTGGCCCCTCAGCAGTGACCTTCTGTGCTGTCTCCTACCACAGGATCTCCTGGCCTTTGGGGCCATGTGGCAACCCCGGGGACCTATTTGCTTTGTGGTTCACTAAGTGAGAGGCGGAAGGCTTCGAGCTGTGTTACCTGAGGGCCAGGGCACCGCGGCGCGGGGCTGGGCAGGGAGTGGCCTTCTCGCCCCAGAGGAGAGGCCTGGTGAAGACAGCCCTCGTCGATGGGCCGAAGCGTGGGAAGCGCTTGCTTGTCAGAGGGGCTGGTCTGGGGCTCGGACGAGTCAGCTGCGGTGAGGGCCCTTTCAGGGTCGGAAGGCAACCTCGAGCAAAGTCTCCAGGGTGGCAGGGAGTGCGGAGAATCCTTTGGGCTTCCAGGCAGACTCTTGGAAAGGTAACGCAGGGGGCCTGCGGGCTCTCTCCAGCTTCCCCAGGGGGGCACCTGCAAGGCGTCTTGCCGAGGCAGCGAGTGCAAAGTCCCACAGCCGCTGCCCCTTAATCTCCTCAGAGTGGGAGAGGTGGAAATGCGGCCTGGGGCTTGCCGGTCAAACCGGAGAAAACCGCCCTGGTTCTCCCAGTGCTTCTCACACGGGCTCCTCCGCGGGTGCTGAAGAGAGGCTCCGTGGCCTGGGGGTTGCACCGCCGGGCAGGAAGACCCCGTCTTCCCCACGAAGCTAACAGGACCCGTTGCTGGAAACTTCCAGGGGACATTGTCTGAGTTGCTCTTCTCCGGACCACGCTGGGGTTGCTCAGTTTCCGCGTCCAGGTGCTGCGCTTCCTCTGGCATTTCTTTGCCCTTTTCCCGAGAACCACAAGCAGGTGGTTGCGTGTTTAGTGAGGAAGAGCAGACTGTGGAATCTGTAGCAAATGGGGAGACTGTGGTGAGAATAAAAGGTGTCTGACATTTCAAAGGAAAACTAATCCTTCGTAGGAGACAGGTAGAGCCCAGTTCACATGAGCATACTTTTATGTTTTGTAGATAACTGAACACATGACTCCAGCCTTCCCGTCTAAATAGCGTATTGAAACCTGTTTGCTGTCTACTTAACATCTCTTCCAGGTTCAAACAAAAAAAGCCTTTAAAAACTTCGGTGACTTAAGATACCTCTTGGAAACCGTGTTTCCCCTCATCATTTGATTATTCCATTTCAAAAGAACCAAATATACACGAAATTCTCCTTATGTTCCGCATCAATGTATGTATGTATGCACTTTGGTGGGTTTCAGGGATATAGAAACAAGGAAAACAAGGCCTCTTCCCTCAAGCTTTGACTTCAGAGATTATCGATGTAAAGTATCTGGCAAAAAGCATTTTCGATTTTATCGATGCCCATGTTTTGGAAAAATGACTTGCCAGTTTGAGAAGAAAAACCCAGATGCCACCAGGTAACCTACTTGTCATGATTAGAGGCGTCTTCTAGGATTCACACATACAGAATTACCTCCTGATTAAGCTCTTCTTATGTTCAAGCAAAGCTGATTCTGTCATTTGACAACTTGATTCATGGATGTGACTCACAGTTCTGGTATTTTGTAGTTTTCCACATGAAGAAGCTATTCATGTGTGGGAACAGATCAGTCCTTACCTATCCTGTCAGTTACTGCATGAGAGTTAACCTTTGATTATTTACAGACCAGGCGTGGGACTGTGGAACAGATGATAGAACTGTCTTCCCCTTGCCACGGACAGTGTGGAAGGTGGTTCAGACTGTGTAAGATTGTCTGTGGATGGAACTTCAGTAGTTGACCACACATCCTGAGGTCCCCAATAATAGTTGTAGAAAGTCTGAAATTCTAAAGCGAAACTCAGCAATATGGAACCCTT
Organism: Indri indri; assembly: GCA_004363605.1. NCBI lineage: Eukaryota > Metazoa > Chordata > Mammalia > Primates > Indriidae > Indri > Indri indri. The sequence continues at coordinate 10,166 of RJWJ010013389.1, forward strand.
TGGGAATGACCACATTTGGATAGCCAAAATTTGAGGATGGCTAATAATTTACTTTTTTAGTGTTGTATAATTTTAATTGCATTAATAACACTTTTTAGAACTCTTTCTACAGTGTATTATTTACTTCTTCAACTTGATAGAGAGGACGATGAAAACCAATAAACCTTTTCCTCATGACCTGACTTTGCTATGTTGACTATCACTCACAGTACCTTTAGTACAATTATTACTATGTTTACTGTGGTTCTGTGGCAAATACAATAACTGTTACATGTTTTTACAGCATCTGATAATTTATCCGCACACTAAATGGCCCCACACTGATGTACTCGCTAATTTTTATGCATCACTTCCCATTATACTTTGTGTACTTGCCTATGGCAGCCACTCTCTCCTCTTTGTTTCTTTTAATCTATTTCAGACATAGAAGTTGCACAACCTCGTATGGAGACAATTAATAGGCTCTTAGATTTATTCTTATCAGTAAAGAGGAGGAGCCTAATGTTATAACATTGTCATAACACTGTTGTGACATTGATTTTGGGGACTCCATGATCTCTCATATTTACTTCCTATCTCTCATCTTGTGTAAGGTCAAACTAACTGGTATTAGAATTTAGACTGGAGAGTTGCTTGAGGAACTACTTAGAGACCAACTAAAGTCAACTCAACTCTTATTTACAAAAGAAATCTGAAATTCTTCAGTTGGCTTAAATATTTTAAGTTTAGGACTCAAGTTGTTACAGAACTTCTCATGTAGAACTACAATGCATGAGGTATCCTTTTTGGGTGGTGGAGGAAAGAGGGTAACACCAGCTTGAACACTTACATTTAGTTAAGGTGGGGTTGAACTAGTTATGGTTTTAGATTGGTAATTTCTGGCTGCTGCTCTAAAGGTCAATAGCAACTTTGCTGGAGAAGAATGAAAAGGTCTGTTCTGACCACTGATAAAGTTAGGTATATTGCTGCTTCCTGGAGGGGCCAGTTCCTCATTCTCCCAACAATCAAACAGCTGAGCAGAGCACCAGAGTTGTAGGTACTTTCATGCCTGTATACACCCAGAAGATTCTCTTATTTTTCTCCTTCAGAGGACTGTCCAAGTTCTAGGCAGCAGCAATATTAAAGGAATTCAGTATGCTTATGTAGCGCTTGGTAGTTACATCAGAATTCTTAGTCTTTGAGTTTCCCTTCTGTTCTTTTGGCCTTTTTTCTCCTCTTTTGAGGGGTTAGGATACACCTTTAAGTTTCCTTTCTAGCTGTCCGGACACAGAGGCGTGGCTGCTGGCAGGAGGTTTATTTATGTCCAATAGGATTTAAGACATGAGTATTGTTTATTAATTAGTGTCTTAAATGTTGGAACCAAGGCAATAGCAACTGCTGGCATGACTCACCACAGACATGGAGAAACTTTAACTATAGCGGGGCTTTGGGAAGTGGTTTGCAGAGAGGTAGAAAGAGCCCAAGCGCTGGAGTAAACGGATCTGGTTTCTCTCCTAGTCTTGCTGCCAATTAACCGTGTGACCTAGGACAAGCCACTTCTCTGCCAGCCTCTGTGCAGCATTTATAAAAAGGGCATGAAAGTACCTTCCTCCAGGCTTGTTGCAGGAATTAAATGAAATAATGGCCGAGGCTCCTGGGAGGCCATTCCCTCAATGACTCCCCCCAGAAAACATGGTAAGGAGTCAAAAGTTAATAGGAAATCAGTCCATGCTAACTATTCTTTACGTTTAAAAAATGAAATCAATACATGATCACTGTAAAGAAAACTCACCAGCCTTTGACCTCCCAAGCTTTAAGAATCCAGCAAACACCCACCCATACTGTTGGGGAAGCCATCTCCTTCTACTAGGAATTAAACCATGTGGATTAATGATTCACTAATTCTCATTAGACCTGGAAAGACCAGCAAAACAAGATCAAGCAAAGCTGGTAGCAACAGGACCCGAACAAACAGAAAGTGCAAGAGGGAAACCCAGAGAGCAACTGAACGTTGCCTTTAATACCTGTGGGATGGTCTGTCGCCGCCGAATGTGACATTGTCTGGGGCGCCCTGGTAATCCGCAGTCTGCAGAACCACAAAGCGAGCTGCCAGGTGAGGTGAGGGCTCGGAGCAACAGGTCCCACACCTGTAACAATGGACCCTGCCCAACTGAGTGCTCGCAACCCTGATATGAGCTGAAATGAGGAACTGGCCTCTCCCCTCCTTAGAGACATTTCTAATTATTTGTTTATGAAAAAGCCTGAAGGGAAACAAGTTCAGAATCTAAGACCGCCCGGAAAAAGTTAGGTGAACAATGGCTGATCCAAAACAGGTCATCAGAAATGATGCAAAGGTGGCTTTTTACTTCCCCTTAAGATGTCCAATAATCATCACTGATAGTTCAGTGTGTGTGTGGGGGTGGTTCTGGGTTTCTATTTTATTTATTTTCTCCAAAGTTGTGGGAATCATTCTTTGGAACCTTACTTTCTTCACATCTTAAAACATTTTGTGTTGATCTATTTTATTAATGGGTTGTTTTGATAAGCTTTGAATAATAGAAGAAATGATGGCTGTACTAGGGAACACATTTGTGAGCAAAATTAGTTTTCAAATAATTAAAATGCAAATAGAAATGCATTTGTATGTACCAGCATTCTCATCAGATTGATACCCCTAAGAATATTTATTTGGTGTCTAGGTAGAGATCATGCATATTTATGCACCGTTCAAAAAATTTCTATAGCCTTTATCAAAACAAATTCAAACTAATTCTAATTAAGTCTAATTTACTGAAATTTTCATTGCTTGGAATCATTACAGATACTTATTGTGAAGGTTCATTTAGGTCAATGATTCTCAAAGTGGGGTCCCTAGACTGTCAGCATCAGCATCCTTATCTCTTAGGAACTTGTCAGAAAGGATAATTCTCTCCCTGGGCCCCCATCAGAAACTCTGGGGGAGGGGCCCAAAGTCTGTATGTTTACTCTTCCAGGTGATTCTTACACTTGTAAAAATTTGAGAACCACTGCCTTAGGAAAAATTTAAAAAGATCTAATTTATAGATGTTGGCCTTGTGATAACCTTTGCATTAGTCTTTAATTTTCTCATGTTGGTTGTATTAGAATATCATTGACTTAGAACTTTGAAAAATGACTTGATCTCCTCCCCTCACCATCACCGCCGCCATCACCACTATCAAAGCAACATTGGAATATCAAGAATTATCGATTTTGCCAGCCTAGAGCCTACATAACACAGTCCGAGCTTCTGCCAAGCCTGTCTCAAAATGAATTGCTTCAAATTGGGAAGAAAGAAAAATGAATGAAGTCTTTTTGCTTTTTGTTTGTGGAAGGACGGTCATACTTTATCTACTAGTCCCCTCACGCACATGTGATTGTAAAGCTGTCTCTCCTGGGGGATAATGATAATGGAGTACTTGATCCCAGTGCAAAAATTTCCAACCTCTGGCTGTAACTTCAAGAAAGAAATGAAGAGTCTTACAGAAAGGTCACAAAGGATAATCAGGAAAAAAAAATAGTGCCACTTCCACCCGATTTGTCAAGGAGGTGGGGACAAGGAGGCATTTTTTGGGTGGAAGAGGGATGCCCTTGGGATAGCTTCTCCTTCAAGACTCAGGGTAACTCCATTGACAGCAAAAGTGGCCCCTTATCTCTCAGTATGACACACAGAGTTTCTCTCCACTTCTTCAGAGGGAACAGCTTGCCTCCTTGTTTTTTGCCTACTCTTTGGGTTTCTCGACTGGGATGTTCTGGTTGAGGAGAAATTCACCTGGGATGTGCCCCATGTGGAATCTAAAATCTAACAAGCTGTTTTCTATCATGAGTATTCAGATCTGAGGCTGCAAGCTACGGAGTTGTGATTGGCCCTCCAGCTTTTTATAAAAAAATTTATCTGACATTAGAAATTAGGAGACTTTATAGAAAAATTTGGATTGCAGCCTTTTCTTTTTCTTCTTTTAAAATTTATCAGTCTGGCAACACTCCATTCCTATTGCCATATTCTCATACATATCAAAGGACTGGATCTGAGGACGGGCTCCCTGTCTGAGATAGGACAAGCACCATCTAGTTTACCGCAGTCTCTACCACTCCCTATAGTCTCCCTAACGCAGGCTAAAGTTGCTGTTGATCGTTGTGCTGGTGGGGGTTTTATTTCTTCTAGCAGCACTGTAAGTAATGGCCTCAAACTGGAAACAACCCCAAGACTCATTTCAATAGGATGTTCATCATCAACAGATAAATAAATACATTGACGAATTCCTATAATCGATATTATTCAACAATGAAAAGTTAGGAGTGACTGCTCTACTCCAAAACATAATGTTAGGTGAAAGAAGCCAGACTATATGATTCCATTTAGGTGTACATCAATAACAAGCAAAGCTAGTCCACGGTGTTAGAAGTTAGGGTAGTGGTTTTATCTTTGGGGAGAGGTGGTGACTGCAAGTCAAGAGTGTGACTTCTGGAATGCTTTTAGGTTTGATTTCTTGATCTGAGTGCTGGCACGAGTGTGTTCTCACAGTGGAAGCTTATTCACTGGTGCACCTCACTTATCGTACATGTGGTTTTATGTCCACGTATGCTTTGCTTCAATAAAAAGTGTTCTTTAAAAATTGTGCCTGTGCTGAAAGACAACATTCTGGTTTGCTTACTTTCTGGCTTTGAATTGGCAAATTCCTAAAAAATATTTTCTTTCTAGTTGTTGAAAAGAAGCATGATATTTATTTGAGTTTCCTTTTAGGCTTTAGGGTTACAAAAATCCAACAGTCCCATATTTAAAATGATTAATATCAATGTATCTTGATATAGTTTAATATTTTGAATTATTGATTCAAGAAAATTTTCTAGGCAGTACATATTCTGAGCCATTTCATATCCAAAACGGACTCTATTTTGCTATCCCATATGCTGGGTATGGAATTCTTGCACCACGGTATTTTCCTTTAAAGGTCTATAGACATTTTTGCATGATTTTCAGCTATTAGTAGTTAAAATAGGAGGCCAACAGAGTATTTGCTCTTTGGTGAATACTCTACTCTTCTTCTTTTTAAAAACTTCTTTGCTATATTGTATATGTTTTCTTGAAGTACGCAGTTTATATAAATTATTTTTAAATTTTCTTTATATTTGAAGGTTTGCTAGTGTATGTCAAGGTATGTTCTGTCTTGCCAAGGATCTCGTGTACATTTTTGAATATTTAAAATACTTTTTCCAAATAAAGATTATTTTCTGTATTATTTGACAGCTATCTCTCTTTCATTGATTTCTCTTTCTTTAGGGGGGGGATCTATTATCTCTTAGGTCTGATATTTTATCTTCTCTCTACGTTACTTTTATTGTCTTTAACTTCTTCCTGTAGTCAGGAATAATTTCTTGACATCATTTTCTATTTTGTTTGTTCCATTTTCTGCAGACTCCAAAGTGCTTTTAACTGTTTCCATAATGGCTTCAAAATCAGTTTTACTCTGAAGATAAATAGGACTATTTTGGTGCAGTTCTTTTTTATTGCGAAATGTTTCCTTTTTCATAGTGGCAGACTATAGGTTCTTGAATCACACTGAAACCACGAATCATTTAGTGTGCTATGAACTTAGGCATGTGATTAACCCAACCCTGTATATGTCGTCTAAAGATCGAAGTCAAAGAAAGAATCATGAATCAGACATTTTCTGACTTTTTCTGTTTCTTGAAATAACTCTACTTCAAAGAAAGGAAGTTCGCCTGAGCCATCTTAGAATTTTTTACTTTATTCTTATGATCTGCAAGCTATTTAACTAGGTCCTGTAGTTATTCTATTTGCTATTCCTTTTAGAGGGATATCTTTGATTGGTGTTGATTTATGGTCAAGAGAGGGTTGGACTGGGTTCTATAAAGTAATGTGTAGGTTTATAGCAAAATATCTCAAATACAATCTGTTTTGAAGGAAGAAATGGGAAAAATAAAATTAAATCACCAGATTTAATTTTAATCACTCAGCGATTTTGAAGGCTAAGGGACAAGGATCTAGAGTCACAGCTACAGTGACAAGCAGCCCATGAGCTGTGTGTCCCTGCACTTAGGTAGGACTGGAGGGCACCCCAGCATGCCCAGTCCTTGCTTGCTGAGACTGTTTTTTACCAAGATCAGAGTCTGCGGCCTTCCCATGAGGCTGCTGCAGTGAAGGAGAGAGGGCCCAAAGGGCTGGGCTTCCCCACGGGTTCCCAGTGCGCTCCTCCCTTCTGGGTCTCAGAACAGCGCCGACCTCACTCTGAATTGGGGTTTCAGTGCACATGTGTTAATAGCCTCCCCGTATCCATGGCCTACTCCCCTTTCCACAGTTGCAGTTTCCACAAGGTTCTGTGCGTTTCCCTCATGCTTATTTCATGCCCAGCTTGAGGGGTGGAACATTTGACCCTGGCTAAGCCGACTGTGCCTTCCAATCCCCGACCTGCAAGGGTTGGTTCAGGAGAAGGGGATGTGACCTAAACCAGTGCAATCTCAGGGATTTTGCTGAGAATTCTGGGACAAAGACACTGTTTCCTGATGGAGGTGGAAGAGGAGGCAGGCAGCAGTGGAAACTCTTGATAGGTATCTTGAGACACTACAGGGTGGAAGAGCCTGTTTTAGGGTATATCTGACACTAGGACAGGGAGAGTAAAGTTAGAAAACAAGACAAAGCAAAACTTGGCTTTAGTGAAATCCTGAGTAGCTGAATCAGTCCTCAAACTCTAGAAAGACATTTCTCTACATTAACGTTTTCCTAAGTCATTAAATTGCCTTTATTGTTAAGCCACTTGGAGTTGTGCTTTCTTTGCTTGCATCCAAATGCATCTTCACTGATAGAGCCGTCAGTGGTGGGGGAGGGTATTCGTTCCTCTTCTTACCTTCCAGAAACATTGCTCTCAGGAGGAGAGCAGCTTTCAGCATCCTCCTTTGATCCAGGATCACTTAGACGGTATCTGAAGAATTAAGTCCTCTAGATTTCTGGACTGTAGGTGACACCAATCCTTGATTTCCAGTGGTCATGCAGATGTTTTCCAATGTGAGTATTTTGTTGGTCACTGTATTCGTTTTCTAGTGCTGCATAACAAATGACCATACATTTAGTGGCTCAACACAGCACACATTTATTATCACAGTTTCTATGCGGCAGGGGTCTGGCACAGCTTATCTGAGTCCTTGGCTAGCTGTCTCACAAGGCTACAATCAAGGTGTTGGCTGGACCATGTTCTTTCTGGAGCTCGCGGGGTCTTCTTCCAATCTCACATGACTGTTGGGAGAATTCAGTTCCTTGTGGTTGTAGAGTTGAGGCTCTCAGTTCCCAGAGACCACCTGCAATTCCCTGCCATATGGTCTTCTCTGTCGGCAGTTCACAACATAGCTTGCTTCTCGAAGACCGGTGGGACAGTCTTTCCCTTCAGTCTTGGTCTGGAGTGTGACTTGGAGTGGGACGGTCATTTCAATAGTAATTGAGTTTTTCTGATTGGTATGTACCTAGGCTAAAATACGTCCCCAGCCTCTTAGCACCCTGTCTTTCTTTCACTCTGACTTTGATGTCAGATTGGCCTGAAAATGGTTTTAAGTGTTTCTGAGGGATAGAAGCCAGTGTGGAAAAGTGAAAGTAAACCAATACACTGGGCATCATAGAAACTCAGGAAGCAGGCACAGCTAAGGGTTTGCAATTCCTAAGGCTGCCCCTGGCTCTGTACCAGCCCATCTGTGTTTGCCAACATCCAACAGGAACGTTGTGGGGTTCATTCCTTCTGTTTGATTTCAGCGTGGGCTGCGCTGCGTTTTACTTTGAGTTCAGCAGGGGCTCACCGTAGTGCTTAGACTTACCTGAATATATTTGTTCTGATGTTGACCGAACCTGCAGCAAATAGTCTTGGAAATGGAGGAGATGAGATTTAGGTGTAAAATTTATTTCTGAGTGGTGCCGAAGTCCTAAACTGCTGCTGATTCACTTAGAATGTTTCAGCTAGCTCAACTCAACCAACTTTTAGTTCTGACATTTGTAAAGTGACTCCCTTGTCAGAATTCTAGCTGTGAAGAAGTTAATAACTGCAATAACAACCTTGGAAATGAGTTTTAAAAGCCCAACTGGGGGGTAGGGAATAAGCCTGTGAATTTTATTTTTAAGTGTAATAGAGATAGAAGAGACAATTAGGCTGAAAATTATCCTATTTCTGGTTCTTCTTTGTCATTTAGGGCCCGTTGTAAGACTTCATCCATTTTCCTATGATCTCTGTCCCTAAGTCATAATTCTAGCGTGATTATGTCAAAATTATCTCCACAGTAGCCAACCGTGGTGTTACAAACAGAGAATTAAGACTTCAGGTGGTAAATAAACAGAAACAGCAGAAGCCCTAGAAACAGAGAAGCATAAGCCTTCTGCTCTTCTGAAAATGTTCCTGAGGACAGCAACAAAAGTGGCGAGGAAAGAAAGAAAACATGGTTTGTTGCTTAAAGCAAGAATTATTTCTAACTGGAAGGAATGTTGACTCAGTTTTCTCAAATGGCACTCATGAAGCTTTCTTAAGCAAGGGGACTCTGCAAGAAGGATCAAATAACTGCCACATTGTATATAAATAATGTGGTGGCTGTACAATTTTTTCAAAATGCAATGCACATTATTTCCTATACAACCTACGGTCGTTGTATAAAGAAAGAGTCATCTTTAAACTTTTATGACCACAGAGCACTTTACCTAATTTAATTTTTTGTTTTCTTTGCAGGCAGGAATATTTCTCAGATTGTTGTTTAGAGGATTATAATAACAGAAATTGATTTATACCTCGTATTCCATGGTGAGAGCATTATCAGTGTGCAAAGCTGAGTATATCACATTAGATAGTTAAATAATCACTTGCAATTTATTAGTTTTATATCTTTTAGCAGCTGTTGCTGTACCGGGTTGCTATATATTTTGTTTAACCCTGCTATATATTTTGTGCATGGTTAAATCCTTCACGCCTTATGAAGTCAATCAAATTAACTTGGTAAAGATTTTATGGGTTCATTTTGCACTGTCTGAAAAACCAATGATTTATATTCTTATTTTCACAGATAAGGAGAATTTTTTTAGATGTCATATACTTAGAGTTTAACACCGTATCTAACAAAGACTCTCCTGCTATGCTATCTTTCAAGGCAAGATGAGGAAATGGCTAAATTGGAGTTTAGGTGGGTTAATTGGGATCACCTGGATTCCAAAAGGGCTCATGATGGTCAGTGTGGAGAGCAGGCTATAGAAAGCATTATTTATAAAAATGGCAAAATATTTTACATACCAGTGTGCAATTTTTTTCACTTAACAGTATGTCATGAGCATTCTTTAATGTCACTGAATATACATAACATTTAAGAGCTGTATGCTATCCCACAGTGTGGAATTACAATAATGTAATCATGCTTCTATTGATATCATTGTCATCTAATTTATATCAGGACATTGCTAAACTAGAATGATTTTTCCTCCATCCCTTCTCCTGGTGATTGGATCCTTTTTCCTTTGGTTCAGGTTGGGCTGATTTTACTTTTCCTCCTTTCAATACAGAACTGGGCCTGGTCAATCAAAACATTTTATCACTCTGGCTGCATGTGATTGGTTAGCAGTTGACAGGCATCACAAGCCAAGCCAATCAAAAATTTTACTGTCATTCAAAGAAGTAGCTGATCTCTGCTTTCTGATCACACACTGTGGAGAGGGTGTCAACCGGGATTTGCTCATAGTCATATCTGCTTCCGTGCTGGAACACCTGCCCCAAAGTGAAGTCAGCTCAGGGAAAGCAAAGCATGTAGATGCCTGAAGCCAGTTCTAATCCCTTACATTTCTGAGCTAGATAATAAATCCTTCCCTTCATACCGGGTGCAGTGGCTCATGCCTGTAATCCCAGCAGTTTGGGAGGCCAAGGTGGGAAGATTGCTTGAGGCCTGGAGTTCGAGACCAACCTGAGCATAGCGAGACACTGTCTCTACAATAAATACGAAAAATTAGCCAGGCATAGTGGCATGTGCCTATAGTCCCAGCTACTCAGAAGGCTGAGGCAAGAGGATCGCTTGAGCCTAGGAGTTTGAGGCCGCAGTGAGCTATGATGACGCCACTGCACTCCAGCCTGGGTGACAGAATGAGACCCTGTCTCAAAAAATAAATAAATAAATAAATAAATTAAAAATAAAAAAAAAAGCCTCCCTTTCAAAGCCAGAATTAGCGTTTTCGTTGCCGATAGCATGCACGCAAACATGGTGCGCTATAAAACCCGCTGGACTTTCTGTAAGAAATGTGGCAAGCACCAACCCCACAAAGTGACACAATACAAGAAGGGCAAGGATTTTCTGTATGCCCAGGGAAAGCGGCGGCGTTATGATAGGAAGCAGAGTGGTTATGGTGGGCAGACTAAGCCGATTTTCTGGAAAAAGGCTAAAACTACAAAGAAGATTGTGCTGAGGCTTGAGTGTGTCGAGCCCAATTGCAGATCTAAGAGAATGCTGGCTATTAAGAGATGCGAGCATTTTGAACTGGGAGGAGATAAGAAGAGAAAGGGCCAAGTGATCCAGTTCTAAGCGTCTTTTATTATGAAGACAATAAAATCTTGAGGTTATGTTAATTACTTCAATTGGTTGCCTTTGGTCTTTTGGGAGGGAATAAACTAGAACCATCAATAAAATCACCCTGGGGTGGGGGGGAAGTGGGAACAAAGCCAGAATTAGCTAAGTTTATGTTCCCAGTAACCAAAAGAATCCTAATTTATACAGAAATAAGGTATAGTCAACAGAAGTGGAGCTGTTTAGCTGGCATAAGAGAAACCTAGGAGTATATGAGAACTATCTTCCCAGATTTAAAGAATTGTGTGTGATTAATGGGTACAAATATACACTTAGATAGGAGAAATAAGACCTGGTATGTTCAATGGGTCAGTAGTGTAACTACAGTTAACATTAATCAACTTTATATTTCAAAATAGCTAGAAGAGAATGATTCAAATGCTCCTAGCATAAAGAAAAGATAAATATTTAAGTTAATGGAGATCCCAATTACTCTGATTTGATTATATGAATGTATCAAATTATCACATGTACTGCAAAAATATGTACAACTATTATATATTAATAAAAAGAAATAATTAATTTTAAAAAATTGATGCTTGGAATTTATAGTAATAAACTTTTCTGGAACAGTTTCAGCCCAAAATTGGATTGTAACTTAGAAATAGGTAAATTTGGCTCTAAATAAATAAAAACTAAGAACACTTAGGGCTGTTCGAAAGTGTAGAGCTGCTTTGTAGGTATTCAAAAGGTCACATCCCAGAGCAGTGGTAGAATGACAACACAGCTCTTCTCCTCTGTACGGAGGATATCTGGTGAGTTGGCCCAGCCCCCAGACCTTAGATCATCAGAGCAACAGTAATGGGATGGGGAGGCCCATCCTGGAAGACCAGAGCCCCCAGCTTGGGGCACAGCCAGCAGATGGCAGCCCCAATGTGTGGACCTCTATAAGAAAGGAAAGAACCGTAAGAGGAAGGAACTGGGCTGAGAAGATTGGAGAGTTGCTGATCTACTGCAGTGCGACTTATTCCAAGAACACAGCATTATTTTCACATTAAAAAATTAATGTAATTCATGTAACATTAACAACAAAGGTGAAAAATCCTATGATATTCTGCAATTGTTTGTTGCTAGTATTATTCCTGTTCTATTCTCTTTCTCTTTTCCTTCTCAGACTCCAAGCATGTGTCCCACATGTCTGTTATGCTCTGTTCTATTCTTTCCATCTTTCCCTCCCCCATTTTTTTTTTTACCTTCAGGTCTTCAGTTTGGAAAGTTTTCATTGACCTATCTTTGATTTTACTAATTCTGTGTTTGATTTCCAGTCTACTATCCAGTGAGTTCCAATGTAGTAGGATAGTAGACTTCCAGTCTACCCGTCCAATGCATTCTTAATTTTAGATATTTTATTGGTTCTGTTCTAGAATTTCCATTTTCATGTTTTTTGTAGATTCTAATTCTGTGTTGAAATTCTTTATCTTCTCTTTCATTTTCTCCATCTCTCTCCCATTTTCATTAGCACACTTCTTATATTTATCATAGTTACTTAAAGATTTTATCTGCTGACTTCAATATTTGAATTGTATGTGGGCCTGGTTCTATTGTATATTTTTTCTCTTGATTACTAGTCACTTTTTTATGCCTGTTCACATGGCTTATAATTTTTTACTGTGTTCCACACACAAATTGTATATAAAATAAGTGATTTTTTTTTCAGGAAGTTCTTGCCCTTCCTCTGTTTGGCAGGTAGATTTAAGTATTAATCATCTTAATCTAATCAGATTTGTATCTGTATTAGCATTGAGTAGCAGCTTTGGATAAATTCAGTCCACCTATGTTGTCAAGGACGAGCTCTGTGGTATGGTTCTTACAGAGCACTTCCTCTAGTGGGCTTTTGTTACCTAAGCATTGTGAGACTGTGGGAGATTTCATTCAGTCTTCTCAGCCCACTCTTGCCTCCCATGGTCTCAGCACTCAGCAAATGCCCATGGGAAATGCCCTATGCCTTTAGGGCTCCTCTAGATTTTATCCATCCTCTCAGCCCATGTGGTTATCAAAAGCTATGCTGGTTTCTCTAGTCCCTAGCAGTGTCCCTCTGCCTATGCCAAGCCAGTTCTTAGCTCACACCAGATTGAGCCTATGCATCCAGCAATGATCATAGCTAATAATCTCAGACCACGTAGGGAAGTCTTCTCATTTTCTTCTAGAGTGATGGCTTGTTGCTACCTACTATCTCCTGCCTGGATGAAAGGGATGTATTGGCTCCTATAATTCATGGAAGCTTTGCTTTGACCACCTGTATTTGGAATTCACACAGGGCCATCATGCTTAACACTTTCTAGGTCACTTGGAACTTAACAAATACATGAAAACAATTTTTGTCATTTTAATAAAATCCCTAGGACTATGCACACTGCAAGTTATAAAAACAGTTTATGGACATGTACTATATTTTAGACAATATTCTAAGCCTTTTCTCAATAACCCTATGGGGATGGTATTACTATATCTTTGTGTTACAGATACAGAAAATGAAGTTTCAAGAGGCAAAGTATATTGTTCAGATATTAATAACAAATGACGGAGATATAGTTTAACCAGGTCTGACTTCTATTACTGTTAATTATTATACTACAAACATTTATTAAAAGAAGGATGCTAGAAGTTATAAGTTAGAAGATGTAATAATGCTTCTGGCACAATGACAAACCTGTCCACACTGAGAAGCAGACATTCTACAATGACCATTCACTGTCACTTATAACTCTCATTTAAAGACATACAGTGAAGAACATATGAATAATGTCTTGACATTTGTCAGGACAGATCCTTTATATTGCTTATTTCTGGTTTTATTTCAAAGGAATTGCTCTATTCCCCAAATTGATTAGATTTCAAAATGTTTAAGGATTGATATTTAAGCACCAGTTTTATTTTCATCTCACTTTCTCATCAGCAGAACCGTGCATCTTTGAGTTTGCAGGAAAGATTTAAAAGCAGTTTTAATTCAGGGTATCCACAGAGTAAGGCTAGCTTTGCTAAATTTGTCATTGGCTTTAATTATTTTTTCCTGATATTAGCACTGCACAGAGATTAGAGAAATGGAAACATCCTCCATTTATGGTTCCTACATGTTTTTCTTGGTTCTGAAATGTAGTTTTAAGTCATTGTTTTTTAGACACAATTGTCTCATTGGAAGGTCTATGACTGCTACCCTGGGCTCATTATATACATTTTTCTCATATTTTTATTTTTTAGCTTCAAGATGCCCTTGGTCAAAAGTCCCACAAGTGCTTCCTTCCTTTTCCACAACCTGTGGCAAAATCAGTCTCAGAAATTTCCAGCTAGCAGAGAACAAAGGAAAATCACTGAAAATGTGGAGGGGACACTATCTGCTCCTCCTGGCACAATCTTCTCAGGGGAACTAATCTCTTTAGGCTCCACAGGTATCAGGGAAGCAAAAACTGGGAGGAAAGTAAGGAGTCACCAGTTCGAATCCCTTCATTTTTCAATTTTGGGAATAAAACACAGAAACATTAAACAATTTGTCCAAAATCATTTTGCTTCTAGTGTGATGTTAGCATTAAAACCCAGGAATTTCGACTTCTGGTTCAGTGCTCTCTCTAAAACCCATCCCCAGACAAGCTGTTGTTATAACGCCACTCAAAATAATGCTGAGAAAGATGACACTGCAATTTGTGTGTTGTGACTTGCTCCTTCACAGATGAACGTTTCAGAAATCCGCACTTTTTTACTTCTCTCAGGCCAAGGCAAGACGTAGAAGACCTTATAACCATTACCTGTGATGCCAATGGCAAATGTGTTCTAAGAGTATTTGAATATTTTTAAAGGATTGCACATCATATGAAGGTTTGAATGACAAGGTCAGCAGACCATGAAAAAGAAGGTCCATTCTAATCAGACCTAGAGACCTGCCTGAGTATCCAGTCTTGTGCGTGTCAACAGCACCTGTTGAGCTAAAAAAAAGTTGTGAGAAACAGTTGTTTTTGGCTTGTAAGAGAAAAATGAATGTGCGGTCATAAAATATCTCTATTTTATGGAATCAGTTTTAATTTTCTCTTGCTTCCCTACTTCTTTCAGTATCCCAGATTTGGTTCCAATAAACTTACTATAGTTTTTTCTGAGTCCAATATTGGGCTCATTAGCCAAAGTACTTCCTAATCAAATCGTGCCTCTAAAATATAATAGTAAAAGTCAATTTAAAAACACGTTTAGTTTATACTTTGCCTATCTGCCTTACCCTTTTCATGATGCTTCAATGTTATAGAAGAGTCCATACTGGAAGTAAAGTTGTCCTGAAGTTAACATACTAATTTACCAGTTTGGTTTAACAACCATTTGGATAATAATAATGGCAATAACAATAGTAACCACTACATTTCATAGAGTTCTTTGTGCATGGCTTTATTAGCAAAAAGATGACTAAGATACAGTGCTCTGGCTCAAGAAATTCCAGACCAAGGGGAGTGAATGATCTGCAAACAAAGACAGTCCAGTGTGACAGCCAATGTGAGTACAAGATTTAAAATTTAAATCTAAATGTAGTAATAAATAAAGGTAGTTCAGAGAAAGATGTGATCACCCCTGTCTGAGGGTGGTCTAGTGGATGCTGGTAAAAGTTTAACAGTCTTTCTGGGGAAAAGCCCTGATGTGTAGTTCACTAATTTCTGTTGGGTAACTGTTACCATTCTGGCTGATTTTAAGCTACCTGCTGAAAGTCATGAAAAGCAGATTTGGGAAGAGATGCCTTGGCTTTTACAATTGGCTTTTTATTTCCTGTGCAAGCTGACTCCAGCACACCACTGGGGTGGTCGGAGAATGTTCCAAGAGGAGGTGACAATTGAACAGGGTTTTGAAAAGAATAGGAATTCACCAAGTATTAGTGCGGAAGGGTATTCCAGGAGAAAATCCAATGTATGAGGGCATGGACATAAATTTGAAATAATAAAATATGAAAGACATGCACCCATCTTTTTGTTAAACTTACCTTGAATGTCACTGGATTAATGACCATGCCAATCAAGCATGTAGGGAATTACATCATTTTTATAAAGAGGATTATTTTTATAGTTGAATTTTCTCTGTCTCTATTAACACTCAATAAAAAATACCTGATATATGGTAGTCACTTAGTAAAAATTTGATTTCTTTCTATAGACACTTCTTTGATTCTGTAAAAGTATTTTCTGGATGAAAAGAAACTAGTAGTAGAATATTTGCAATCTCAACTGCTGATAAATTTATAGACCAATAATTTAATTTAGATTTTTGTGAAAGTTTTAGGACAGTATAAATCAGACTAATAGCTTTACCAAATTTCTGTTTTTAAGACCAAAATAAAGTATTTATGCATAAAAATATACCCTGAAGTTTATTTATAATAGCAAAAATTTTTGAAAACCCTAGAAATCCAATAGTAGTGGAATGGTTAAGTAAACTATGTGGTATATACATTTACAAATCTATTATATAGCCATTAAAAATGACACATATAATAACTATTTGGTAATATAGAAGTTTTTTTTTATATAAAATTAAGTGGAAAAGAACAGGCCACAAAATTTTATTAATACCAAGTACAGGAAAAAAGACACAGGAAAGATATATGCTTAATTATTATCCATGGTTGTGTTTGAGGAAATGCTTAGTCAATTGCAAGATTGGTTATTGCAGATGAACCTTGTAATAATACAGTTGTAGCGAGGCATTTAGTGGATTATTTCAAAAGCTGGTACTGGAATAACTGTTAGGGAGGAAGCCATCTTTGTTAGAAAAACACATCGATGAAGTATTTGTTAGGTCAAAGATGGTGCTGGCTTCAGTAGTAGCCAAGAGAGCCAAGGTGATGGTTACACTCCTCTGAATGAGACAATGATATTAATGCCTTTGTGCCTTTAAGAAGAAAAATAGAAGGATAAAGAGAGAACAGAAAAGTGGGATGGAGGGTGTGTGCAGGTAGAAAGAAGCCAACCATACATGACATGATTGGCTTTACTTGGGATGATGTGGCTTATAAAAGTTCCTCAATGATTGTTGGGCTAAAAAGTATCTTAAGAACAGAAAAATCGGCCGGGCGCTGTGGCTCACGCCTGTAATCCTAGCACTCTGGGAGGCTGAGGCGGGCGGATTGTTTGAGCTCAAGAGTTCGAAACCAGCCTGAGCAAGAGCGAGACCCCTGTCTCTACTAAAAATAGAAAGAAATTAAGCGGACAACTAAAAATATACAGAAAAAATTAGCCGGGCATAGTGGCACATGCCTGTAGTCCCAGCTACTCGGGAGGCTGAGGCAGGAGGATCGCTTGAGCCCAGGAGTGTGAGGTTGCTGTGAGCTAGGCTGACGCCACGGCACTCTAGCCTGAGCAACAGAGTGAGACTCTGTCTCAAAAAAAAAAAAAAAAAAAAAAAGAACAGAAAAATCTAATGCCTGACCTGAACCTAAAGTTCAATTTGAAGTGGAGTGTACTACTAGATGTAAATCTCTCCTTTGTAAACCTTCAGTAAATTCTACTACAATCAAATCTTTTTGTGTTGTAGTTGTGGTGCATTTAGATGTGTGTGTATGTTTGTATGAAATCTAAGAAGGAACTGAGTTTCATGTCTCTGTTGCAGTGATACCAAACTGAGTCAGCTTGGGCAGCACAGGGGTCTTTGACTGCTTCCTTGTGTGGGAGTCAGTCTTGGAGGCTGAAATAAGTCAGTCTTATTGTCCCCATATACCACAGGTAAACAAAGCCTAGAGAAGTTGAGTTACTCACCCAGGGTCACACAGCAAAGACTGGATTTGGGATTTGAACCCAGGTCCTCTGACTCCAGAACTGCTTAATCCCTATGCTAGTCTGCATGTGGCCCTTCACCCCCAGCTTTCCACTGAGGGCTGGGCATGGTGTGGTAGGACTCAAAAGCATCATGGTGACAGTAGTCTTCTCCTTGACTTGTCCAAGAACTCCATTCTCTTTTGAGGAGTGCTGTGGGGAAGCAGGAAGAAATCAGGACTTCTTTGGAGGCTCTGGGACAATCCCAGCAGGACTTTAACACACCCACAGTTGCCCAGCATGGACCATTTGCAACAGGCTCCAGCCCATTGGGCTTGTTGACCTCTCAGTTCCTGTCACTTGAATGTTGGCTAGATCTAGGGCTTTGATGATCCCTTTGGTCCTGCAGCCAAGTGGACAAGGCCAGGCTAACGGTGCAGGGTTCCAGTTCTGTGTGGTTATGAAGCTCTTTTGGAAAGGCTTCACCACTTTGTTGTACTTAGTGAGCAGCAGAGGAATTGCAGAGCTGGAAAACCTTGTAGAGTGCCTGTTCCCAGTCCCCTCACTTAGCAGCTGTGCATAAGGAAGCATGACAGTCACGTGCACCGCATCACCATGCTGTCAGTGGCAACCTGGCTCATTTGTATAGATGGCTCTAATGAGACTGAAATTGCATCAAGTGATGCATTTTGAGGAAAGGGTCAATCTGGTGAGAATTTCATACTCAACACTTGTTTCTGGGATATGCAAACGTGATCCCAAAGCATGAAAGTCCATGCCTCTCTCTTGGCCTTATTTATCTGGGTAGCATACCTGCTTTCTCCTCTGGTGAAGTTAATCTTGTGCTGCCCTTAGCACTGCAAAGTCTGTCCAGATTTGGAAAATCATTTATATTCCAGGAGGTTTCAAGCATCACCATAGTGATCAAATAAGTCCTAAGATCCAAATCCTTTTTGCTGTTCAAATATTAATTGGGAAAAATATAGCTACTTTGAGGGAAGGGATTGAGTGTATGTGTGAAAAGGATTATACTATTCTTTATTTATTGTGATCATGTCTCTGACTCCCCGGGAAAGACTGGTGAAGTGCCTTTCTATAGTCGGGCTGATTTACAGGGGATCATTTATTTTCTCTTTTCCAGTGCCAAATGTGGTCGTAAGCTTTTCTGAGCTTGACAGTCAAGTTTGGACAAAAGGGGAAGAGAGAGTATTTGTCTGCAAAGAGTATTTCTGTACATGAACAAAATAAAATTCATGGAGAGGCAATCATAATGGAGAAGTGACAGTCATTGAAAATAACTCTTAATGACTAATAAATGATGCAAGAGCTCTTAATGATTTCGGTTTTCTTATTCTGTTAGGAAATAAATTGTTCTATATGCTGCAGATTTGCTCCACTGATATTTAGTAAAGCAAAGCTAGTTTTCATTCCTTTTTTGCTGTAGCACTTACCATTTAACACTTACCATTTAATGACTTTGAAGTCTCTCTGTGAATAAAGACACATCTTTATTAGGTATACAGTACTGTTCAATGCTATACATTTAGTCATATCATTGAGCTGACAGTGTGTGCCAATATATAAAGGAGAATATATTGCATATATGTTTATGTATAGATATACAGATTTGAAGAAGAAAATGAACACACATACGAGATGCTTAGTAAGTAAATAGAAGCCCTCAGATATGAAGGTGGCAATATAAGACATCAATTTTGCTCTTCTAGAAGAGGCAGGTGCTGGGCTAGACAGAGGGCATATCAGGGCAGTGAATGCAGAGCTCCTTACACTTAAAATCTCATGAGCTCAGCTTATGATGTTCCCCTACCCCACCTCCCACCGTGTTGGGGACCCAGAAAAGTTCCACTATCCTTACACTGAATATACAGGGAGAACATTAAAAGGTGGCTCTGCTGAGAAGAATTTGAAGTCAACATTTGGTGCCCAAGCATGAAATTGTCTCCCATTGTATTAGTTACCTATTTTTGCAGATCTAATGCTCCCAAAACATAGTGTCTGAAAACAACAAGCATGTGTTATTTCATAGTTCTTATGGGCCCCAAATCCAGGTGCAGCTTGGCCAAGTGCTTCTCTGACTCAGGGTGGCTACAAGGCGACAGTAGAGGTATTGTCTGGGGCTCTGCTCATGTCAAGGCTCGAGTGGAAGTGGCCGTGCCTCCATGCTCAGTCACATGGCTGTTGGCGAGTCCCAGGTCCTTCCTGCTTGTGGGCAGAGATATCAGTTGCCCCTTACATGGCAACCCTCACCATAGGGCAGCTTACAACAAGGCAGCCCCCCACCAGCTTCATTTAGAGCTGCAAGCAAGCCAGGAGAGGGTGAGCGTCTAGGCCAGAAGCCACAGTCTTTGTCAACCTAACCTTGGATGTGGCATCTCATCGCTTTTGCTGTAGTCTATTCTTCGAGGTGAGTTATCAGGTCCAGTGCACACCCAGGAGGAGGAGATTACGGAAGGGCATGAAGACCAGGAGGTGGGGATTGTTGGGGGCCATCTCGGAGGCTGCCTACTGCACCTATGGACACACCTCTTGCTTAATGTGATGAAGTAGGGGATTGGTCACCCCAAATCACTCAGCAGGGGAGCTCATGGAGGGAACTGGAGGCCCAGAAGCACCATCGGATCCTGTTTCGTGGGCTCCTCATCGTTTTGGCCTCTGAGACATTCCAAGTGAAGCAAATGTGGGATTTAGATGAAGCTCCTGCAACTGATGTGCCCAGCCGTTGGCTCTTATTCCAACTCTGAAGGGCCTGTCAACAGTGGTGGGGGACAGCCAGCATGGCAGGGAGTCAGTCATTGGTGCATTGTACTCTCAGTGGCAGTGGTTGGGCAACAGGTCACACAGCTTTGAAAAGTCTCCTAACACAGGGCCACACCACTGAAAGTCCTTCCTGGCCCCTGGAAATCAGAAGCACTAACTTGTAGATAACTCTATAGTTATAGCCTATAATTGTAGACAAAAAGTCTTTCTTTGCAAAACTCACCAAAATTATGGAGACCAGACCCTTGGATTTATTTACTGGCACCATTTTAAGGTAGCAGAGCAGAGAGGTTGGAAATGAGTTGGGTTTGACCACTGACTTATTAACTGGGTAAATGTAGATAAGTCAAGTAACCTCACAAAATCTCACTTTTCTCACCTGTAAAATATGAACAACATCAGCTTTGTCCTTCCAGTAAACTTTGGTGCCATCTGCGCTGATTTATGTAAATTAGCCCTTATTGCTGTCGTTATTAGAGTATGACCGTAGGAAATGCATTTCCCACTCCTCACTGTTTAGTAGAAAGAATGGGATTTTTACCCTAATCCCCAGGAATAAAAAGATAGGAGGAACGTCTTTTTTCTGCTTTCTCTCTGTCCCCTCACTCCCTCCCCTCTGGAAGAGGAGTGATTTCTGATAGGTGATGGGGAGAATAACTGAGCATGCTCAGTCTTTTGGCTCTGACTCTGCAGAGGGAGTGTGTTTTCATTTGCTTTCCGCTATATTGAAAGCTCATCTAGGCAGATTCTGCTCTGTTCTGGGGGAGCCAGACAGTTTTATGTGGATAAGTTCTTTTTTTATCTAGGGGGATATTCGAGAAGCCTAATGTGATCACATTGTCTAATCCAGCCATTATCAGTAATAAACTTGCTAGTTTGGTCTTTATCTATCTGTATTTTTTAACGAATTTCACACAGATGGAAGTAGTAACATTAC
This sequence comes from Indri indri, assembly GCA_004363605.1. Lineage (NCBI taxonomy): Eukaryota > Metazoa > Chordata > Mammalia > Primates > Indriidae > Indri > Indri indri. The sequence continues at coordinate 31,178 of RJWJ010013389.1, forward strand.
TGTGGTTTTGTCAGTTGTGCACACTAGCCCAGATACTTGTGAAGATAAAGACGAAGGTGAGAACATCCGTCCATCTATCTGGAACAAATTTAACCTTTCTCTGTTTCTCTGGAGAGCCCTTGCACTTTTGTGGATGCTTCAGGCCAGATTTGGGCACTGAATTATCCAGGAGGTATTTTTCTCTGTTTTCAGTCTGGAGTGTATAGAGAAGGGCCGACTCCTGAAGGGAGGTGGTGTTATTGCGAGCCTGAGGGTCTTCCCACGCAGGGCTGCCCTCCTCCCAGGCTGTGGGAGAGCAGCTGGGTGGGGATGAGTCTGACTCCTGTCCCCGAGAGGAGCTTCATCAGGAGGCACAGCTGGGCAGGTGGCCAAAAGTACTTGATCATTAAATCTTCCAGCTCCTGGTTTCTCAAATAGGAGTCTTTTACATACTGAATCATCTCATCGTCTGTGAGCAAGCTGTCATTTCACTCCTGCTATGCGGAAAAAATTTTTTTTCTAAAATTAGCCATCCATGTTTGTCATAATTATAATCACAGCATCACCAAAAAAGCCACACCTGACACTGGTGGAGATTATCGCTGATGGCTTTAGAATACCCCTATTCCCATTTTTTCAAAGTAAAACAGGAAAAGGAAATAAAAACGGTGAAATTAATGACTACGAATTTAAGATTTGCATTGGATAGCTTTAGCATGTCTTTGATAAAAACTACATAAAAATTCATGATTACCTTTTAAAGATCTACAAAATTCAGAGAGACTTTATGAGGATAAAATGAGATAAAATATACGAAGCACAGTGTCGGGCATGCAGAGCAAGTTTTCAGCAAATAATAATAACAGTATCAACAGAATGATCATTTACAAATGCTACAAGAATGGCAGCCTACAAAGGCTGTAGGAAGATTTCGCGATGGAGCCTGTTCCGAAGGGGACTTTCAGGATATGTTTCATATCTGTAGACATCTGAGTAGCAATGATGCTCACCAAAGCCTAGTCAGTGTTTCCCAAACTAGTGTTCTGAAAACTGTGTTTTAGGATATGAACATAGATGGCTTGAATTAACAAATGACAGCATTCCATGGTCAGACAAGTTTGTGACAATCTGCATCCTAGCTGCTCCCTCTCTCTAGGGATTTGCAGTGCATGTTTGGCTTGTATAGCCTTTAAGAAGTCCCCTAGGAAAGAAAGCTGATTCCTTTTGTTTAACTCTGTTTCCCAAACTACCTTAGGCTAGGCCGTCCATGCTCCACACTATCACCAGGGGCATCTTTGCAAAGGCGAATAGGATCTTCCCGCCTCCCTGCTCAAAGCATCTGGGCAGCTCTCCACTGCTCTAAGGATAGAGTATGATCTCTTCCTCATGGCCCACATGGCTTGGTCTGTGTAGCCTGGTCCTCAGATCTCAGCCTCATTTCATTTGGCATTGTCCTTCACTCCTGGCCCTGCTGCCCCGATCCTGGACGTGCCATGGCCCTTCCTGTCACAGGGCTCTTAACCCTTCCCTCAATATGGAGAATTTCCCTTGTCCCTCTTTGCACATTGACCTATGACCCCTGCTCATGCTCATCTGGCTCTGTTGTCACTTCTTCACGCATCTGGTCATAACAGTGTTGGACTTTCCTGGAATGGTGGGTCAGGAAGAAGGGTGGAAAGAAATCATGCTGGGATGGCAGGCCAGGGCCAAAACCTTGAGTTCCTGGTTACTATGTTAAAAAGCATCAAATCTGTTTGATAAGCTGCAATGAATTAGCAAAGGTTTCCATTCAGGGATGTACAATATTAGAGTTCAGCTTTATTGCATTGGAAGGATGTAGAATTAGTGTGACCATATATCCAGGCTACATTGGATTGTATCTGTTGTCCTGAGGTAATCGCTAATAGTGCCTGCTTTTTCTCTTGAAAGTGTCCTGTTTTGGTGAGAAATTCATTGGTTACCCTATGTAGGAAGCATGGGTGGTGGGCAAAGGCTACAGGCTGGGAAGGGAGGTTGTTGCAATCCCCCGTGAGAGACAGGGGGCTTTGGACTAAGGAAGGGCTTTATAGGGAGAGAATAAGCTGGATTCAAGGAATATGGCTGCAACAGGGTGATGGTATTTAACGAATATTTGGATATTTAGGAGCAAGGGAGACTGAGGAACCACAGGTGATTGCGGGTTTTTATGTGGCTCACCAGGTGGACAGTAATCCTTGTGACAGAAGTCAGGAGCACAGGGACAGGAGCAGGTTTGGGATGGACAGGTGGGTGATGGCCCTGGAGTCTGCGCGTGAGTTGCTAAGAGGAATCAGGGGCAGACGTCAAACAGAACGCCAACCCAGGGAACCTGGCAGAAGGGTCTCAAGACTGAAGACTCAGGTTTGGGGATCATTTCACAGAAATAGTCAAAACCATGAGAGTGGTTGAGAGTTAATCCTACCTAGTTTATTTATGTATGTGTGCGTGCACTTATTAACATTTCTCCTACTACTTAGAAAAATGGGTTTAGGGTGGCTTAAGACAATGACCAACAAAACCCAAACCATTCAAATTAGAGAGAAGAGATAAATAATGAAGCGAACAGGGAAGAAGAAGGTTTGTTGCAGTTGCTGAAAATATGGTAGAAAAATAGAGGACCAGGAATAGAACAGGCAGAACCTCTTAGAGTTGGGGTGTGGGTGGGGTGTAGGGTGGGGAAGGAGCTGAAGTTCTTGCAAACCCCTGTTTACCACTACTCTCACTGCCGGTCTTTCTCCCTAGCTCTGGAACTGCTTCAAGTTTTTCTCTTACTTTCCCCAAACTCCCTCTGGAGCCCAGGCCCCCCGAATAAGCTTGCCGAAGGCCCGCTCCCCTCTTTAGCACATGGAAGTGCCACTCTGATCTGTGACTCTGACCACAGTGCACACGGAGGAGCAGTGGAGAGTGGGGACAATGACCCCCAGTGAAAAACAGAGATCAGGCACCCAGGGGTGCAGCAGCATTTGAAGGGCATTGCTTTTAGTCTTTTAATTCTTATTTTGTGTCTGGCTTGCAGCTCTGCTTTCCCTGTAGTGACTGGCACTCCCGTGGAACACCTCATCCGGAAGCCATGCCACTAAACTGCAACATGGTTTTATTATGGAGTTGCCAATGGGTGACTGCTGATCTGAAAACTTTTCTCACTTTTCTCCCCGCCTCCTCCCCTGTCTCCCGTTCCCTTCCCTTCTCTTGCTCTCTCCCCAGACCTGTGGAGGGAATGTGCTTGATGGATTAGACCTTACCTGTTAGGTGTGCCTTCACTTCCTCCATGGTTTTCACAGGGTCTCCCTGCAGAAGAGGCAATTTGTGGCCTACTGAAAAGTTCCTAATAATCATCTTCATGATTATGGGGTTGAGATTTTCTGCACAAATGTCTTCAGGCTCTGTTTGTGTCCTGGCCGACACTTACAGCAACACAGTACCCTTTGCAAGACTGATGTTGCAAGTTCTCCAGAAGTCTCCTTGGAGTTTTGGCTTTTCAAACGAGGTTAGATCCAGCCCAGCACTGCCAGCTAAGATGAAAATGGAGTGCCAGCCCCAGCCCCAGGAGCCAGAGACTAGAGTTTCTGATTTCTACCCAGGGACTCAGGAGCTTACAATCACCCAAGAGTGGTAGAAGTTCCATGTCAAAGAGCCCTCAGAAGGAATATGCTGTTTAAGCCAAAGGTCAGAGCTAATCTCAATTCAAAAACAAAAACAAAACCAAAAAACCACAAACCGCTCTTTCGGGAATTGTTTGTGTTTTTGATTTTAAAAAAATCGAAATTTTTCTGACCTATGTTTTCCCTTTCCAAATTTTTATTTTATTAGCTGACTGCTGTTTTTCTAACCTACATGCAGATCATGTTGACAAAACTGGAAGACAGCAGAGCCTTCTAGAGCCCCCATGGGCTGTAAATCTCTTCCAAATTCTGTAGTCTGTAAGCACTTTGGCAAGTGTCTGATTTAACAGAAACTAAAGAGAGTTTGCAAATGCCTATATTATCCCAATAATTTTGTTTCCCGGGTAGGACTGAGACAAAGGATTGCTTTTCTTTTCACAAAGGGATCCACACATCAGTATCCTCCAGCTCAGTGGTCAATGGAAGTAAAAGGGAAGGCCTTCAGCTCCTTCTGCCATAGGAGTTCACAGTGGTTGCAGGGAAAACACAGACACTAATCAGATTTGGGAGATTCAAGGGGCAGAGACATGCGATTTCCTTTGCAACCACATCTTTTCTGTGCTCACTCTCATCCATCTGCTGCTGTCACCTGACTACTGGTTGGGAGTTAATTTCAGCCTTGCTGTTACTTTCTAAAAGCTATCAATTCTTCTGACACTTAATAATGTCATGATGGTATGGCATCCAAGGTCAAGGCTCATCAATATCCCAAAATATACCACTAGGGGGTCATTAATAATAATGAAAATAATAATAGAAAAGTCCTGAAATATTCATTGGTCTTTAGCCTGGTTTCTTTTAGGCTCTTTTGATATCTTTCATAATTTAAGACCCATTTTTTTGTTGTTGTTGTTAATCCCAACATAAATTGGGAGCCAACTTCTTATATTTGCAAGAGACCTGGAAATAAAGTCCAAGGATTGGATTCTAATGCTGGTGTGACCTTAGATAAATTCATTCACCACCATGTTCCTCAGTTTCCTCTCCAATACAAGAGAATATATTTTTCATACCTACTGCACAAGGTATTGAAATTAAAAGTACTTTGGCAGAGATAAAAACCACATATAAGGGTGTTGGATTATTATTGTCCTTTCTTGTCTTATTCTGATATTCCAATATCAGACATAAGCTGAGTCAGTTTCTTTCAGCAGGAGAGGAAGCACACAGCAAATGCCCTTCTCCCTGTAGGCTGGGGCCTGGGAGGGGAGATGGTGGGTATTGGGGAGAGGCTTCTGCTGATGGGCGAAGATTGACAGGAACCAAGCACAAATAGAGGCCCCTTAACTTGCATCGAACTTTCTACAGCTCTCCCTTTACCTTCCTTTCTGTGACATTTAATACATCTTAACAATCATGTGAAGATATTTGTCAAGATATTTGGTTCAAACATTTTGAGAAGGCATCAATTTGGAGAAGGTGCTCAAGGCAAGCAGCTGCTGTTTTGCTCCAAACCAATCCTCCCCCTGGCTTTGTCACTGCAGTCCCATCCTTGCTTCTGGATCATGCGTGAACAGAAGGTCAGTGTAGGAATGCACAGCTACGAAGGGTCAGTGACCCTCACCCAACCAGGAGGGCCCGGGACACGAAGTTGCAGGTAACCAAGTGAAGTTGAATTTGCCAGTCAAGGAGTTTCTAGCAGCCAGATGTTTACATGGGTCAAGTCTGTTTTGAGGAAAGAGAAAATAGAGAACTGGGGATGGAAGGTGGATGGTAGAGGACTGGAGATATGGCTTTAATAGGCTAAAAGAGGTGGAGGGCAACAAACACAAGGCTTAGACCTGCAAGTGGAGTCCCCCTCCGAGAGAAGGGAAAGACTGGGAAGAGAGGAGAGAGGGAAGTAACAATCTTTGATCTTTGAGAGGTTCATAGGCCAGGTGGGATGGAAAGTTATGTTTTATTATTATTATTCTCATAATTGATATTTTGGCCAGGTTCAATGAGTGGTTATTGAGCAATGGAAATCTTCAGAATTGTACATCCGATCATTGAAATCGCAAGCGAACGGCATCATTCAAAGCCAACAAGGTCATGATATTCTGCTGGTACCTGCAGCTGTCTGTTGGCACCTTTGCAACTGCCTGATTCAAAAGAAACTAAAGAGATTTTGCAAATGCCTATATTGTTCCAACAATTTTATTTGTCTCCCAGCTAGGATTGAGATAAAGCTTGTTGTTTGGTATAATGAATCTATGTCAAATCCATTTTCCATATGCCCTTTTCATGTTCTGTAATAAAAAGCAAATGAACAGGTATTTGTGTTTTGCAATCATAAAGGTGATAGCTTTGAAAGTTATTAAAATCCCTGAATTTATGTAACTAATGGATATAATGAATGCAAATTTAGATGGAAGAGGAGAGAAATGAATGTTATGTTATATAGATATTATGCTTCTATTAATAAAGACATAGCATTTACTGGTATTCTGTGACTTGCAAAATTTGTCTCTTAGATCACTCTCAAGAAAGTTTCCTAAGTTTTTTTCCTTCATTTTCACTTCTAATAGAGCTAATTATCAAAATTATACATTGTGCCAATTCACCCCATTCTTATGTATAATAAAAATAAAGCATACATACACAATATAAAAATCGGTCAACATAACAAGAAAACCATTATATATTTCCGTATTTGAAGAACAAGATGACACTATGATCCAAACCAGACATCTCTCTTCAGTTGGTCATAATGGGTCTAAAGAAAAAAACAACAACACAACAACAAACTAGACACCTCTGCAGACTCAGGTGGAAGGAGCAAAACAGCTGCCATTGTGCCATTGGGTGGTACCGGGAGTAATCGTCACTGATGAAGGAACACATGTCTGCTGGCCGAGCCCTCTGCTGGGCACATTTTACACTTTGCCTTGAATACTCATAACAGCACTGCAAGGGAAGTATTATTCCCACCTACTCCCTTCCCCCATTTTAAAGATGGGGAAACCGAGGCCCCAAAAGAATCTAAAGTCATTGTCCCAAGGGCGGAGCAAGTGACAAATCAGAATTTAAATGAGATCTGAATCCAAATTCTTTTTACCACATGCCTTTGTCTCTCAATAGAGGGAATACTGAGAATACTGACTCTCCTAAGCTTTTTCTTAATTCAGTAGGCCATAGCCATAGACCTGTGCGTTTTGTATGATAAAGGTCTTGAGCCAGTATTACTTAAAGGAAAAGAAACCCATTTTTGGAAGAAAGATATGAAATCCAAAGATAATCTTCTTGTGCTCCTTATCTTGTAAATTGAATGAGTGCATCGCATTGAGAGGTATAATTGTGGAGTTCTGGGGCCTATGAAAGAGCCAGGTGGTAGACATTAAGTTGTTTCGACATCATACTCTCAACTTCTCTCCAAGTTTTGCAATGTTATAAATAGTGTTATAGTGAGGACGACATCAACAGAAGAATTCATTCTGCTTTTACATTGTACTTCCATCAATTATCTCATGTGATCCTCACACATGTGCAAAAAACCAAACGGCCAGTAAAGACAAGCGTTAATTTTAGAGGTGCAGAGAGTCTCAGTGACTTTTCCATGCCCGGAAGACAGAAGATGGTGGTAGCAGGACCATCCATCTGTGACTTGGGAGGGCAGATCCAGGCTTTCCTGCCTTCCTCTGCTGCCCTGTGGCTCCCCAGAGCAACTATGTCCTTGGCTTTTGCCTATGATGTAGGGTGAGTTTTCAAAGCTGGCAGGGAAAGCTTTGAAAGTGTGTAATTCCTTCCTCATCATCTACTGTGAAGGGTGTGCAGTGCTGGCTACAGCAAGGGAACATGGAGTTCCCAGGATTGGAATTTCGCTGCAGCATTTTTAACATTGAACATCTGGAGTTGGTAACTAATCGGTTAGTGGTGTAAGTATCTTGTCCTTATTAAAAGCATATAAGATATTATCTATTCAGAACGAATGAGGGCATAGTTAATTTTCAGAATCATGTTAAAAGAATTTTTCTTGTTTCTTTCCAACTCTCTTCTTTTGGCTCAATTCTGACACATTCAGTTGGGTTGGCTCTGGAGGAACATCAAGCATTTTACATCATTTTTTACAGAATTTTTAGAAAAAGACTTTGAGGATGAATGTGTCTTTTGACACTTTTCTCAATCTACTTCCTGATATTTGTGGTAGATATTCTATCTCTGCCCTTATTTTTCTAAAACCTTTGGTATGAGTCTCTTAAAACATCATTAGCCAGTTCTTATGCATTATTCAAAGTAAAGCCCCTTAGAAATTCTCCATTGAAATGTTTAGTCTTGTGATTTCTTTTTCATTAAAACTTTACAAGCTAAAACTACAACAGATAACAAACAGCATGATTTTTCTGGACTGTTGTAATTTTTATCTGGATTTTAAATGCAAAAGGAATAAACATTTTTGAAAAGATACAACATTTGTGCATTCAACTCTTCAAACTGAGACTTAACAAGATCAAAGTCATTGACTTTGGTTTCTGACTTTGGTTTTCATTTGGAAACACTATATACACTACCCAGCAATCAAACTTTATATAATTTCCGTTTTTTTTTTATTTCAGGGTATTGTGAGGATACAAATATTAGGGTTACACTTTATGTCTTTGCCTCACCCAAGTGCAGGTTAAAGGCATGCCCTTCCCCCCCTGCAGCACTCCCCGTGTCCTTTAGTTGCGGATTTACCCCCCCACATCCCCCTAATCCCTGGAGAGTATTTCTGTCATGTGATCACCTAGTGTTGATCAGTTAGTACCAATTTGATGGCGAGTACAAGTGGAGCCCATTCTTCTGCTCTTGTGGTGCCTCACTTTGGATAATGGGCTGAGTTTAATCCAGGAAAGTATAAGAGGTTCTAGATCACTGTTGTTTCTTATGACTGAGTAATATTCCATTGTAAACATATACCAAATTTTAATAATCCACTCATGGATTGACGGGCACTTGGGTTGTTTCCACATCCTTGCAATAGTGAATTGTGCTGCCATAAACATTTGGGTGCAGATGTCTTTATCATAGAATGTTTTGTGCTCTTTTGGGTAGATGCCTAATAGTGCTATTGCTGGATCGAATGGTATTTCTATTTTTAGCTCTCTGAGGTATCTCCAAATTCTTTTCCACAGAGGTTGCACTAATTTGCAGTCCCACCAGCAGTGTAAGAGTGTTCCTG
>RJWJ010013390.1:0-39983 GCA_004363605.1 Indri indri
TTTAGTAATCATTCAATAAATGTCTGTTACTAAACCAATAAATGAAAATACTGTACCATATTTCAAACAGAGAAAAAGTCACTGGATAATTAATCAACTAATTTGATATACAGCAAAAAAGTTACCTTCTATATACTTTAAAAGCCTCTGAGGAGGTAATAAGGGGAATCGAATTGGGTCTAGCACTTCTACCACATGTTTTCTTCTCTTTCCCAGATCTTTCAGAATCCATTCCATTGCAGCTAAGAACACCTGGTATTCATCCTCAATGCTAAGCTCTTCACTTCGCAAAATTTTGATCAGTTGATCTTTTGTAAGTGCCAGGAACTCTTCCCCGCAATGAACCTCCAAAAAATGGACATGAATGTAGTTTTCTGTGAATTCCAAAAGGTCATGGCAGGCAATTTGCTCAGAGAACTGAAAGATCCCAATGCAGTTCAGTGGATCAATTTGGCCTTTCAGAAATTCACAGCAAAGATTAACAACTTCAGTCAACTGTAGCATGTCTGCTGCAACAATCAACTCCTGGACATTATTCACACCTATGTTCACTATACCTAGGGAAGTAGGGAGACAAAATAGCCAATAAAATAAAAACAAACATTGACTTACCATATTCAAAAAGTATTATATTTGATTTCACTGATAGCTTAATGTTCACAGAGCAGATAGACAATAAGCAAAAAAGACAACGAAGGATTTGTGGAAAGGGCACAAAATGTAAATGATAATGATATGTAACATTCATGAAACACAAAGAACCAGGTGCAGTATTGATTGCTTTATTTATTTATTTATTTTAGAGACTAGTTCTTTCTCTCTCTGTCACCCAGGCTGGAGTGCAGTGGCACAATGATAGCTCACTGTAACTTCAAACTCTTGGGCTCAAGTGATCCTCTCACCTCAACTTCCCAAATGGCTGAAATTACAGGCACATGCCACAACACCTGGCTAATTTTTAAATTTATTTTTTATTCTATTATTTGTTTTAGAGATGGGGTCTTGCTATGATGTCTAGGCTGGCCTCAAACTCCTGGCCTCAAATGATCTTCCTGCCTTGGCCTCCCAAAGTGCTGGGATTACAGGTGTGAGCCACCATGCCCAGACTTAATTGATGCATGCACTCATTTAACCCTCATTACAATCCCATATAGTAGGCAGTATTGTTTTTCTTATTTTCATATTAAGGAAACAGCATCAGAATAAGAAAGTTTAAGTAACTTGTTCCCAACTCACATGATTAAGCAAGTTACAATGTAGGAGTTGACATCAAAGTCCATGCTTTTAATATAAGGTTATATACATGTAACAAACATTTATTGAGGCACTGGGCAGAATAAAACAGGGTCCCTATCTTCAATTACAATAAAGTACAATACAATGTTAGCTTTTAACAATATTAAGAATAACCAAGAATCTATGATTCTTATGAGAATCATACGAGAAGCTTAAACTATATATACTGCTCTCTTTCCCAAGGGCTTCGCTTTCATAATTTACATAATGACTTTGGGAGGACATCAACTAGCTAATAATATTTAAGAGGAAGAAAAAAAACCCACTGTAATTCTCATACCTAATAAGGATAAACTCTCCATTCAATCCTATATTAATACTTTCCCTTTACATTATCCTTTTCATAACAGTCACTCCACCAAAGTATCAATATTTGTCTAAAGTTTGTATTGAGATTAGATTTACAAAATCTGTTAGGGCAAGGATTGTCCCCTCTGTATTCCCAATACCTAGCACATGCTAGAGGCTTAAAATTTTTTTTTAAATGAATGAATGCCCAAAGAGATTACGGTGAGAGGAAGAATATTGCTCACTGAATGCAAATGGGGGGTTTTCCGAAAGTATAAGAAATGGAATCGAGCAAGGGGGTAAATGACAGTAGCTGCAGAGAAAACAGATAAGACTTACTTGAATGAAATGGGAATTCACTACAAATTTAAAGACGATAAGATCATGAGTTGTGATGCAAGGGGTCTGAATGACTATTATTAGATAATGCCAAGAGTTACTTGAGAGTAATTTTTAAAATGTCCTATCATAGGCCGGGCGCGGTGGCTCACGCCTGTAATCCTAGCACTTTGGGAGGCCGAGGCGGGCGGATCGTTCTGAGCTCAGGAGTTCGAGACCAGCCTGAGCAAGAGCGAGACCCCGTCTCTACCAAAAATAGAAAGAAATTAATTGGACAGCTAAAAATATATATAGAAAAAAAATTAGCCGGGCATGGTGGCGCATGCCTGTAGTCCCAGCTACTTGGGAGGCTGAGGCAGGAGGATTGCTTGAGCCCAGGAGTTTGAGGTTGCTGTGAGCTAGGTTGATGCCACGGCACTCACCCCAGGCAAGAGAGTGAGACTCTGTCTCAAAAAAAAAAAAAAAAATGTCCTATCACTTAATATGGCTTTATAGTTTACAAAGCACTTTCACATTTACTAAAATTTGTCTCATTTTACCTTTACATGAATTATAAAGTACTACTATCAACACTTGATAAACAAGGAAAATAAGTTCATTTCTACTATCAACACTTGATAAACAAGGAAAATAAGGCTCTCACAAGTTCATTTCTTATTTATAAGTACCTAATCTGCCTTACCTAGGAAGCTCCAGGAGGGCAGAGACCATGTCTGTCTTGTTTACTGCTGTATCCCTGGTAACTAGCTGAAAAAAGTATTCAACAGATATTTGTTGAAAGAATGAATGATTGACTAAAGTTAAATGAAATGCCTAGTATCACACAGCTAATTAGTGGTAGAGCTAGATCTCAAACCCAGGTCATTTGATTCCAAGTGAAGTACATAAAAAAATCTAAGGTGACATGCAGTGGTACATGTCTGTAGTCCCAGCTACTTCGGAGGCTGAGGCAGGAGGACTGTTTGAGGATGCAATGTGCTATAATTGTGCCTGTGAATAGCCACTGAACTCCAGCCTGGGTGACATAGCGAGACCCTGTTTCTAAAAAAAGAAAAAGAAAAGAAACATACTGAAGACATATTAGAGCATATTATATACACGTACCAAAATATCACATGTACCCCCCAAATATGTACAGCTATATCAATTTTTAAAAAGTCAAAAAAGACACATTAGGATTGTGAATGGTTACTAAAGAATGTTAGCCCAGGCCAGGAGTGGTGGCTCACACCTGTAATCCTAGCACTCCGGGAGGCCGGGGCGGGAGGATCACTTGAGGTCAGGAGTTTGAGACCAGCCTCAGCAAGAGTGAGACCCTGTCTCCACTAAAAATAAAAAGAATTAGCCGGGCAACTAAAAATAGAAAAAATTAGCCAGGCGTGGTGGCACACGTCTGTAGTCCCAACTACTTGGGAGGCTGAGGCAGGAGGATCAATTGAGCCCAGGAGTTTGAAGTTGCTGTGAGCTAGGCTGATGCCATGGCACTCTAGCCTAGGCAACAGAGCAAAACTCTGTCTCAAAAAAAAAAAAAAAGAATGTATTGGCCAGACATGGCGGCTCACACCTGTAATCCTAGCACTCGGAAGGCCGAGACGAGATTGCTTGAGCTCAGGAGTTCAACACCAGACTGAGAAAGAGCGAGATCCTATCTCTATAAAAAAGGGAAAATTAGCTGGGCATTGTGGTCCACACCTGTGGTCCCAGCTACTTGGGAGGCTGAGGCAGGAGGATCACTTGAGCCTAGGAGTTTGAGGTTGCAGTGAGCTATGATGATGCCACTGTACTCTAGCTGGGGCAACAGAGCAAGACTCTATCTCAAAAAAATAAAAATAAAAATAAAAGGAATGTATTAATTGTAATCATTAATGTGAATGGTTAATAAAGAATGACAAGTCCAAAGGAGAGAGAAAAAGAATGACAGCTTTGCTACTCCCACATCACAAAAAAAGGATCTGAAGCAAGAACTGTTTGTCAGGAGAAAAAAAAAGGAAATGTCATTACAATGAAAATGAAGGAACATGTTTTTTGAGAACAAATTGAATCAAAGTCTATAAATTTCCCTGTCCAATAAATACCCAGTCTCCATTCTCCTCTCATCCTTACTAACAGAACTTTAATTTTGTCACAGGTGGCAACTGTGCTTTGCTGAAAATTACATTTCCTAGTCTCCCTTGCAGGTAAGTGTGAACTTTTGACTGAGTGTGGCCAGCAAGATATGGGCAACAGTTGTTGGGTAAGGCTACCAGAAAAGCTTTAAAAAAGGACAAACTTGAATGGTAGGCCCTTTTGCCTTTCTCCCTACCTTCTTCCACTGGCTGGAGTTCAGTGATCATGAGATTAGAAGCTATAAGCTATAGATGGTGGAGAAAAATGTTGGAAAAATATTGGGACACTAATGACATTATGAACCCACCAAAAAAGCCTTGTAATGCCTATTTTGGATTCATTTCGGTGGAAAAATAAAGTCTTATCTTGTTAATCCAGTTTATATTTATTTCTGGCAGCCAAATGCAAATGATACCAATTTTGCCTTAAATGTCAGTCCTTTACAATGTTATTTCCCCCAGATATGCTCAGTAGCTTTTATTTCTCTGGGTTTTACCACTTTTTTTTTTTTGAGACAGAGTCTACCTCGGTCATTGTAGCTCACTGCAACCTCAAACTCCTGGGCTCAAGTGATCCTCTTGCCTCAGCCTCTTGAGTAGCTGGGACTACAGATATGAGCCACCTTGCTTAGCTAATTTTTCTATTTTTTGTAGAGATAGGGTCTCGCTCTTGCTCAGGCTGGTCTTGAATTCCTAAGCTCAAGCAATCCTCCAGTCTAGGCCTCCCAGAGTGCTAAGATTACAGGCTCAAGCCACCGCGTCTGGCTGTTTTACCACCTTTTACTTCTCTGATAGAAGTGCTCATCATTGGCCATACAGTGATGATACCATGAACATTCTCTTTGACTAAATATCTCTTGTTGCTACTGTCAGACAACAGAGGCAGAACAGACAACTTGTGGCATCTCTTCTGTTTTTTATATAGTTCAACACTAATTCCATTGATTAATCTGTGTTAATTTATATTTTTCAAATAAAAAAGTGAGGTGCATTTATGAAGTAGTTTCATCAGCTCACACAAGTTATTTGGAACAGTGAGGTCAAGAACCTCTCAACGTTAATTTGTACATAAGCTAATAGACAAAGCTGTACTGCTTTTAGTAGATAATAGATAATCATGGCCACAGTCCCCAAATTAAGGTTATCATTATTTTCTGAAATTTTCCAAAAAGAAATATGAAACAACACAGAGAAAAGAAATAGCCTTTTGTCATTTTCCAGGTTTAAATACCATGCATTTAAAAAAATATTTAATTGGGCCACCTAATTATCTCCCACCAAGCAGTCCCTTAGCGAGAGCACAGTACAGTTTCAAAACTAGACTGAATAAACATAGTCTTTGTTTTCAATTTTTTTTTTCTAAGAGTAATATATATTCACTGTGGGGGAAAAAACTTTGAGACAGAAAAATATAAAAATGAAATGAAAATCACACATTTTTCCACATCCAGACATATATCATATTAGTGTATTTCTTTCAAATCTTTTTTCCGTATTTGTTGAATATCATATAAGACATGTAAGACTATGTACAGGTTTTGTGTGCATTTTCTAATGTCATTGAAACTCTTCAAAAACATTTTTAAAATATAAGTTTTGACTAAAATAATACATGCTGATTATAAACATTTGGGGGGGAAACAGAAAAAAGGGAAAAATAAGAATCTTCTATATTCTATCACCTATAGATAAACACTATCAACATTCTCATATTTCTCTCTCTCTCTCTCTTTTTTTTGTTTTATCTTTTTAGAGACAGGGTTTTGCTCTGTCAACCAGGCTGGAGTGCAGTGGCTATTCACAGGCACAATCATAGCTCACTACAGCGTCAAACACCTGTCTCAAGTGATCCTCCCACTTTGGTCTCCCAAAGTACTGGGATTACAAGGATGAGTCACTACACCTGGCCCTCATCTCTTTCTCATACACAAATATACACAAAGGTTTGTTTGTTTGTTTGTTTGTTTTTTGCCAAAATTGTGGTTGTATTTATACCCTTTTTTCATTTAATATGTTATAAACATTCTTCGATGATAGTATACATTTTTAAATCATTTGTGAGATCTAAGAACTATTCCAAATATTCCATTATATATATATACATGTAATATAATTTATATAAGCATATAACCTACAGAGAGACAATAAGATTGTATCCAATTATATACTATTATAAATAACATTACAATAAAATCCTAGTTCATAAATATTTGGTTGCATCACTAATTAATTCCTTCAGATTCCTAGAAAAGGAGTCCGGGGTCAAAAGATATAAATTTTTCAGTCTTATAATACCATGTTGCTAAATTACCTTCTAGATAAATTAGACAAATTTATGTTCCCATAGTAGCGCATGAGTGATTGCATCATTCTTCACTCAAAGCAACAGGCTCACATAACATACCTGTGTAAATGAAATCTAGAAGTATCTGAAAGATTCCAGGTTCAATTCCTAGAATCTGTACAACATCTTTTGAGGACTCTTTCATTCCTCCAGTGAACAAAGCTGCAAAGTAAGGACTACTAGCAGCCAAAACCAGCCGATGAACTTTAAAAGTTTCCTTCCCAACTTGCAGCTGCACGTCACAAAAATGCTGTCCATTTCTCATTTTATCGATCTGGGCCAAGATGAGTTGGGCATGTTTATCTGATGAAAAAGGACTATCACAAGCCTTCAGACAGCCCTCATTAGCCATGATGATGATAGATTAATTAAAAGGACTGTTGCACATAATCTGCTCCTACCCTGAAAAACAAAACAAAAAGAGATCAAGGAACATATTTTTGTATTTAATGTGTCTTCCAATCACATATGTAAGAAACATTCTGTATACTTTCAATCTATTATACTTAGGGACATAAACACACAAAAGACAAATAAGTACTAAACTGTGTGATACTATTTCTAATATGGTTTCAGAGAAGGAAATAAGTAGTGGGGGCTAAAATAATTGAAGGATGCTTCACAGAAGAAATGAGACCTGAAATGGATACTGAAAGATAAAGTATTAAGCTATGAGGAGAGGTTGTAAGTCCTTCTCTGTGAAGTAAAAAAAATAAGGCACAAAGGCAGAAAGTTTTTGTACACTGCAGCAAGGAAGCACATATCACAGCCAAAATGAACTTTCAAAAAGCAATTGTGATCAGTCTGTCTGCTTAAAAATCCTTCAATTTGTACACTTCCCTTAGCAAACAAAGCCCTTCTATATCTTATAATTCAAGACTCTGTTCAAATACAATTTCCTACAGGAACTCTTCCCGATTCCTCTCTCCTTTGGGTTTGTTGCTCATCCTAAGCTTACCCATTTTACATCTCATATTATACTCTACCTTTTCACACACCCTATCACCCTACTCCCAGCATACACACACACACACACACACACACACACACACACACACACAGAGAGAGAGAAAGCTCTTTGAAAGACAGTACCTTAAGGGCAGAGACTGTCTTTCACAGCTATAGCACCAGTATCTAACATGTATTAGGTTTTCAAATGTTTGTGAAATTAGTATAATGAGAAATAACCATAATAGCGTAGGTTGTTTTATTTAACTGTTAGCTTTTCCACATATTATGTCAATTGTAATTCTCATAATAATTAAGAGGTGAGAAGAAAAGATAATCTTATCTAAAAGGACAGAGAAGGAAACTGAAGCTCAAAGTTTCCCCAAGGATACAGTGTTAGTGTAACAGTTTCAGTATCTGAATCCAGGCCTTCTTCCTCTAAATCCAGGACTTTTTCCATGGTATCACATTGCACAGGAATCATTAGGTCAGGTTAGAGAGAAAGGGCCTTGAAACCTAAGCACTGAAATTTGCACCTGAGCATTTATGGGTTCACAATAGTCATATTTCAGAACTGTTATTTGATTCTTCACAGTGATAAGAGGGAACAAAGTCCCATTAAACAGCCTTATAGCTTCAGCAATGTAAATCTAAGTTACCTTTTAAATAAAGAAACCATGAGATCCTCTAACATAAGAAATACGGAGATAAAGCACAGGGGAAATCTAAGATGATTAAGGTTTTGTAACTTAGGCATCAAGAAGAATTGGTAGTAAGAGTGATAGAAATGGTGTGGGATGATGTTAGAAAAATGATTAAGTTCATAGCATTCAGTCAAACTTATCAAAGTCAAAATAACTAGGCTGATTACCGTGACTAGGAATTAGCTTATTGAGAAATTTGATTGAGAGGCTCTAACATAGCTGCTAAAATTTCACAGCAGCATGTAAAGAATGTCAACATATTACATTTAACTGGCATATAACAGCAGTGTTTAAGGTGATGAATATGCTAATTATCCTGATTTGATCCATACATATTGTATACATATATCAAAATATTACACTGTACTCTATAAATAGGTACAATTATTATGTGTTAGTTAAAATAATACAAAAGGGGAAAAAAGCAAACAGTGTATTTGTCCCTACGTAGAAATGTGACCTGCAGATATTATTAAACATAATGTGGCTGTCAGGCTTCCTTTTTCTGTTTTAGATTTTTCCCTGTCCGCAGATTTTGGACCCCAGTGGTTTAATTACAAGGTACTTCCTCTGTCCCTACTTCAAGGCATCAAGCACAGCCACTGCTCCTGCTACAAGAAAGGGTTCACTGAATATCCACTCTTGTAGCAAACAGCAGAAATCCTAGTCTGTTACCACGCTTCTCAGTACCTGTGATGCTACCCCACTGCCAGTGAAGCACGCACATCATTCCAAAAGGCGGCATGTGGACTGACAGTATTTCCAAAGAGAAAGAGCACAATTCTGGGACATTGCATAGGGATGTAAGTGCCCCAAACTTGAAAAGCAGATCATTAGGAAACGGTGGAGATGTCCAGAGAAACTAAGGAGGCCTAAGTTTGGTGGCCTTGAATTCACTGCCGAGAGCATCTGTAAATTGCTTCAGCAAAGGGTGTCAGAAAAAAACCCAAAACCAGTGTCAAAAAAACGAAGGCTCTCTGTGCTTGAGTTGGGGGCCGGACCTAGAGCGCTACCCCTAACCTGCTGCGACACTAAAAGTGGATAATCACTCTGGTGCTACCCAAAGGGCAGGGAAGGGATCTCAGACAACTGAAGGCATAGCAGAGGGGCTGAGGGCACGACCTCCGGATATCCCCCCGGGGGCCGGGAGAGGAGGGGCCGGAGCGGTCCGCACCACACGAAGCTCCGGGGAGGGAGACAACACTTCGACTATCAGTGGAACGCCTGAGGCGGCAGGAGAAGAGGCGAGGGAAAAACCAGTTTCAGAGGCTCCTCTTGCTCTCGTCCTCAGGGGTCCTGAGAGCCGGAGAGAGCAGAAGTTCCCAACCCCGTCATGGACGCACCCGGGACCGAGGCCCTCCTTACCCGCCGCTTCCCCTTCCCTCCGGCGCCCGCTCAGGCCCTGCGCGCGCAGCCGCGACAGACACAGGCGGGAGAGGGCGGGGGCAATCCGGCCAGGGTGACGAGACAGGGATGACGGGGCGGGGCGGTCCCCCAAGGACTGGAGGCCAAGCCGGGCCTGGCGAAAGGTACCTCCGACGCGCCGCTGGCCCTGGCCTCTTACTGCGCGTGCGCGGGGTTCTTCCGCTCGCGGGTCGCCCGGCCGCGGCGGTTCTCACTGCCGGTTGCTGTGGCCCAGGACTTGTGCTTGCTTCCCCGCTGGCGGACAGCCGCGCTGCGAGCCTGAGCTCCTGCTTGCTGTGGGTGGCGGGCTCGGCCTTCCCGTTCCGTCTGCACCCACAGTTCTTCTGGTGTCCCAAGAAGACCACGGACCTCAATGTTAGGGAGAGACAGACTGGCTAACCTCCGGCATGGTGCTTCTCTACCATTCTCTCAGGTCATTTTCTGAATCTGCATGACTGAGCCTGGCCCTGAATGGATGCCTACTTTGGGTGAAGGGAAAACTCAAAAGTCCAATTCTTTTCACTTTTGCACCTCGTAATGTGTCACAGGAGTCGCTGTCAGACCGTTTTGATCCCAGCCTACAGTGAACAAAAATATTTTACATCAAACTCGCTACCGCATACGTTTGTGTGTAGATGTATATGTCTGAAACAAAGTTTTCACAAAACTGTTTACATTTGCTGTATTCAATGCACTAAATTCTGTTTTTTCTATTTCATTACCAAAAACTTCTAAAAGAGACCTATTGTCAGCAAACATTGTCTAAGACTTGGAAATGAGCAAAAGAGATTTCTGGGTGTCCTTTTAGTGTAAGGCTTGGGCATTGTCTGGCAGAGGCTGTAAGGGTTTTAAATCCGTAGGGACCTCTGACTTTCTGTTGACTGAACTATTTTACAAGAAAACTGATAGTTTATAATAATTTCTGTCCACCTATAGAAAAGATTACACCAAAACATTACATTTTATTGACCTGTAGGATATTAAGCCACTTTTACCCTTCTTAGCAAATTCATTTCAGTGTTCCTGATTCTTAGTGAATTTATACTGCATTCCACCTTACTGGCTCCTTAAATAATTAATGAGATAAAATATTTGATATGTGTTTATTTTATAGTTTTACGAGAGTCGTGATTTTACTTTTCAGAAAATTATACTTCATTCATGATGTACTATTGGATTGCACCTGTGAAAGTTGAGCACATGAATTGGGTCATTTTTATCATACCCAACTAAAACAGAGTTGAGAGATCAGGGGGAAAGAAAGCACTAAGGGCACATAATGTTGCTCCAAGAATGTATCTCTGTGAAGCCTGGCTCCTGAAATTGCCTGTTGTAACCTGAAACCAGTTTTATCTAATAGCTGCTAAAATGACTTGCAATGACTATAAGACTAGTTTTACCCTTTGCAGTCACTCACCAATCAGAACTTGCCAGCTCCTGACAACTTTACTAGTGCCAATGAACTTTCTTTCAAATCAATATGTAACATTTCTCCTTTTTATAAAACCTCAAAGAGAGCTGAAGACCACCCAGTTTGTGTATATGCCTTGAATTGCAATTCCTGCTTCCCAAATAAAACATTAAATTTAGAGATTTGTGTCTACATTTATTTATTTATTTATTGGAGACAGGGTCTTGTTGTCTCCAAGGCTAGTGTGCAGTGGCATCGTCATAGCTCACTGCAACCCCAAACCCCTGGGCCGAAGTGCTCCTCCTGCCTCAGCCTCCCAAATAGCTGGGATCAGAGGTGTACACCACAGCACCCAGCTAATTTTTCTATTTTTGTAGAGATGGGGTCTCCCTCTTGCTTAGGCTGGTCTTCAACTGCTGGCCTCAAGCGATCCTCCTGCCTTGGCCTCCCATCTCTACATTTTTATTTTGACTTTAGTACACCCAACAATTTGAAAAGCACCACTTTAGAGTACATGTCTAGGATCAGAATTGCTGGAACATAGGGTATGTGCATCTTTAATTTCACTAGAAAATATCTAACTTTATTCCAAACTGTTTGTTTCAATATATATTCCCACCAGTAGTGAATGTGAGTTTCCTTGCTCTGCATCCTTGCTAACCCTTAATATCATCGATGCTTTAATTTTGTATAATCTGGTGGGTATAAAACGGTATTTCATTTTTATTCTAATTTATACTTCCTGATTATTAATGAGATTGTGCAGTAAAAAGATGTTTATAGGCTGCTATAGACTGAATTGTGTCCTCCTCCCAACTGATATGTTGAAGCCCTAACCTCCAATAGGATGGTATTTGGAGATGGGGCCTTTGGAAGATAATTAGGATTGGATGAGGTCATTAGGGTGGGGGCATCATGATGGGATTAATGCCCTTAAAACAAGACACACTAGAGTGTGCACACATGCTCTCTCTCTCTCTTTCTCATACACACACACACACACACACACACACACACACACATCATACACAGAGTAACAAAAGATCATGTGAGCACATAGTGAGATGGTGGCTGCCGGCAAGCCAAGAGAAGAGGCCTCAGAATGAAACCTACTTTGCTGACACCTTGATCTTGGGCTTCTCAGCCTCCGGAACTGTGAGAAATAAGTTTCTGTTATTTAAGCCACTCAGTTCATAGTATTTTTTTTTTTTTTTTTTTTGAGATGGAGTCTCACTCTTTTACCCGGGCTAGAGTGCCGTGGCGTCAGCCTAGCTCACAGCAACCTCAAACTCCTGGGCTGAGGCGATCCTTCTGCCTCAGCCTCCCGAGTAGCTGGGACTACAGGCATGCACCACCATGCCTGGCTAATTTTTTCTGTATATTTTTAGTTGTCCGATTAATTTCTTCGTATTTTTAGTAGAGACGAGGTCTCGCTCTTGCTCAGGCTGGTTTCGAACTCCTGAGCTCAAACAATCCTTCCGCCTCAGCCTCCCAGAGTGCTAGGATTACAGGCGTGAGCCACCGCGCCCGGCCAGTCCATAGTATTTTGTTACGGCAGCCTGAACAAACGAAGACATAGGCCACTTAAGTGTCTTTTCCTATAAAAGAGCTATTCATGTCTTTTGTCCATTTTTTTCTTGAATTGTTTTTTATTGATTTGTAGGAGGATTTTTGATTATATGTGTTGCCAATATTTTTGTCCAATTTGTGATTGGTCTATATCTTTTATCTATTGTCTATTTTGATAAACAAAAAGTTCACAATTTTACCAATTTATCAGTCCATTTATTTGTTTTGTGATTTGGGTCTGTGCTTCAGAAATTCTTCCTTCCCAACTTCCACT
This sequence comes from Indri indri, assembly GCA_004363605.1. NCBI lineage: Eukaryota > Metazoa > Chordata > Mammalia > Primates > Indriidae > Indri > Indri indri. The sequence continues at coordinate 12,683 of RJWJ010013390.1, forward strand.
CCTGCACGCTGAGGTTTCAGAGGGACGCTGTCTGGCGGATGTGGCTGCTTCTCGCTTACCCCCGACGACGGTAACGCTAAAAGCGGTTCATGAGAAGGCAACAAGTGCTCCTTCTCTACAGAAGGATTTTGGAAGCAATTCGGCAAGTTCCAAATGATTCTGATTGCAAATACCTGAAGGACTGGGCAAGGGAAGAATTCAAAAGGAACAAAAGTGCCACGGAAGAAGATATGATCCGGATGATGATTACTCAAGGCAATATGCAGCTCAAGGAGTTAGAAAAAACACTTGCTTTAGCAAAACCTTAACTATAGCATTTTGAAGGATTTTAAACTTTCCATGCATTTTGTTGACTTTGGGCTTAACAATGGGCAGCCTGAGCCAAGTCTTGCTGTTTGTATGTACAGTATTTGGGCAAAATATCAGAATGCCATTGTATGTCATAGAGGGCAAAGGAAAGCACATCAGAACAATTATTGCCTTAGCACTAAAAAGCACCCTGAGTTTTAAAAATGTTTGATATGACAGCAGTTTTTGAAAGAAGCATAAACCACTATAACAAATGGCCAGTTAGCACATGAAAAGATGCTCAACACAGTTAATCATCAGGGAAATGAAAACCAAAACCACAATGGGATATCACTTCACATCCACTACAATGGCTATAATTAAAAAAAGAATAACAAATGTTGAAGAAATTGGAAGCCTTATACATTGCTGGTGGGAACATAAAATGGTGCAGCCACTTTGGAAAGCAGACTCATTTCCTCAAAAGGTTAAACATAGAGTTGCCCCATATGATTTAGCAATTCTACTAGGTCTATAACCATCATTTGGCAATAAAAAGAAAGAAAGGACTGATACATGCTACGTATGGATGAGCTTTGAAAACACTGTTAAGTAAAAGGAGCCAGTCACAAAATAATAATTGTGAAAATAATAATAATAATCACAAATTGTATGATTCCATTTATATGATCGAGAATAAGCAGAAAAATTAGTGGCTGTAAGTGGAATGAACAGTAACTGCTAATGGGTGTAGGGTTTCTTTTCAGAGTGATGAGAATATCCTATGGTTAGATTGTGGTGGTTACACAACTATGAATATACTCAAATCCATTGAATTGAACATTTTCAATGTATGGTATATGAATTATATCTGAATAAAGCTGTTTGAAAAAACTGTAAGATGTAGAACTGGGAGTATACTGACCCCAGGAGATACCCTGGAACTTTCTTGAAAAATCCTTCTGCAGTTACAGGGTTGTTGAGGTATGTTTTTCAGATGTATCATGGTTTGATAAAAGACTCTCCAGAAAGATCATTACTGGGAATGTGGATCTTTGTTGGGAAAAGAAAAGAAATAGAAGGTTAATGAACACATTGATGCACTTACCAAAAAGAAGAGGGAAGACTTTAAGCAACTCCTGGATGAAACTTTTGTGAATACCTTAACATCCATGTGAAAAGAAGTGAAAAAAAATCTTTAAGGAAGATCCTCAGTGCATTCGGTTCTCCTTTAGTGACAGGAAAAAATAAAGAGAATTTGAAGAATACTTGAGAGACAAATACATCACAACCAAAGCTGACTTCAGGACACTTTTGAAAGAAACCAAATTTATAACATAATTCATTTAGTGAAAGCTTATGGAAGATGCTGGCATTGGCAGTCCCTCAAACTGAAGTTGTCTCTCCATCAACAGAACAGAACTGAAAAGCTAATCTAAGAATCTGACCAGCACCTGAAAGATGTAGGTGAAACTTTGCAGAATGATAAAATGGTATCCAGTACTGGACTATGCGCCGGAAGAGAGGCATAAACTAATGGTGGCATATGCTGGTGACCTGGATTGCCAGGGTCCACCTCCACCTCTCAGAGCCTACAAGACTAATTGTGAATACTCCTCCATGAGGGTAGTCTACTAATTCAAAATGTTTGCATGAGCCAATTTTCAGGTTTTTATATGTATTAGTCAAACTATATTGCAAAATGATCTATAATAACAGAAGCATTTCTTAAACAGAGACCACTTTGGAAATATTTTTCTTTGTGTGACATGATTGATACACTCTAATATAGGCTGTCTCTAGTAAATCTAAAGTCTTGAAACTAAGAAAATCATCCTTCTATGAGTGTGGAAGTTGGTGACTTTTAGTGATATTCTTTCTGACAGTGGTGTACATGGAGGAGTTTTAAAGAGTATATGTGGTTTGAATTTGCAAGATGCAGATATCACAGACTCCAAGAAAATCTAAGTTGGGGTTTGTTTTTTAAAGCAGGTAAAACACTAAAAATTGAATTATCTTCCAGAGGCTAAGATTACCATGATGGATGGACATACTGTTACCTTAATCTCTAAAGAACAGTTTATCTGTTCACTTATATGCTTTGATTATTTCCTCTGAAGTCTTGTTTAGCCAAGTCTTGTTTAGCCTAAGAGAAGATTTATTTAGCAATTTCTTCTAAGGTGTAGGACCCACAGTCATTAAGATGTTGGCCAGAATAAAGCTGCTGGTGAAAACATTTTATTTATCATGAAGTGATTGTTACCAGTATTCTGGATTAGGCAACAATTTACCTTCCTGGGTATTCCCTGAAAACTGTATTCCTGTTTGAATGTTAAACTTTTGTTCCTGAAGTTTAATTTTCAGATGTTTGTTTAGTTTATGGATTTGAACAATTTTTTTATATTAAGGTTTAAGTACAAAAGCTTTATAGCATTAAAAGAAAAAGAAATTCTTCCTTCCCTAATGTCATAAAGATGTTATATTTTCTTCTAGAAGTGTTATACTCTTTTCACATTTAATCCTTTAAATCACTAGGAATCAACTTTTATGTACAGATTGGGATAGGGATCCAATTTCATTTTTTGTTTTCCGTATGTATAATCAATTGTCATAACACTATATATTGAATAGTTCATATTTCCCTGCTGACCTGCAATGCCATCTCCCACATATTATGTTTCCCTTCGGGTTGGGATCAATTCTCTATTCAATTCTATAGGTCTGTTCATTCATGCTCTATAGTTTTAATCACTTCAGCTTTATAATGAGTCTTCATATCTGGTAGGAGAAGCTCCCCCATCTTGTTCCTGTCTTCACCAGTGTCTTGGCTAGTCCTGGCACTCTTGGTTCTTCCATATAGATCATAGAACCAGCCTATCAAATTTTACACACACACACACACACACACACACACACACACACACTCTCTCTCTCTCTCTCTCTCTCTCTCTCTCTCCCCCCCCCCATGGTGGGGGTTTTATTAGAACTTCAATAAATCTATAGGAAAATTTGGAGAGATTTAACAATCTTATAATATTAAGTGTTCTTATCCATTAACGAAATTAAACTTTAGAAATTTTTATTTTTATTTTTATTTTTTTTGAGACAGAGTCTCATTTTGTTGCTGAGGCGAGTGCTGTGGCATCAGCCTAGCTCACAGCAACCTCAAACTCCTGGGCTCAAAGGATCCTCCTGCCTCAGCCTCCCGAGTAGCTGGGACTATAGGCATGTGCTACCATGCCTGGCTAATTTTTTTATATTTAGTAAAGATGGGGTCTTGCTCTTGCTCAGGCTGGTCTAGAACTCCTGAGCTCAAGATATCCTCCTGCCTCAGCCTCCCAGAGTGCTTGGTAGAAATTTTTAAATTTTATCATTTTATTCATAAGGATCTTATATTGCTTTTATTAAATTTATTCCCAAGTACTTTCATCTTAGTGCCATTGTAAATTACATCTTTTTAAAAATTACATTTTATGTTTGTTGTGTACAGAAATGAAATTCACTTCTGTATATTGATTTTATAGACAACAACCTTGCTTTATAGACAGTTTATAGACAACTCCTTTATTAATCTGATAAAATTATCTACAGAGTTTTTTAAATGTTTCTGTATAAACAATCATATCAATGCACATATGATAGTTTTGTTTATTTCAAAACCTTATACATTGTATTTATTTTTCTTATCTTATTCTGCTGCGTAAGATCTCTAGTGTGAGGCTGACTGCAGAAGCAGCATACTGTACAAATTAAGGTATAGACTTTGGAGCCAAATGCTTAAGCCACAAACCTCGCCCCGCCACTCTGAGACTCTGGGCAAGCTGTTTAACTTTTCTTATAACTGAGATTTCTCAATTTAAACTATGTCTAATTGTTGTACTTCATGTAGTTGTTGTAAAAATTAAATTAGTTAGCATATGTAAAGCACAACAGTACCTGGTTACTGCTAGCTCTTTTAAATTATTAATAAAACAATAGTAATAGCAAGTATCCTTCTATAGTGCTTGATTCTAAATAATGTTTTACCATTAAATATAAAGTTTACTGTAGATTTTTTGTAGATATCCATTTATCAGGTTAAGGAAGTTCCATTCCAATCCACTTACTACTATTACTAGTATTAGTACTGCTATAACTAATAATAATGGTAATACCTAACACATATAGTATTTATTATTATTTTAACCCCTACATTTATTATATCGTCTGAGTTTTTCATGAATGAATATTGACTTTTAGCAAACATTTTTTCTTATGTATTTATTTGGAGGACCAGATTGTGTTTCTTCTTTAGTATATTGCGCTAAATTACATTAATAGGTTTTCTAATGTTAAACTGATCTCCAATGCTGGGCATGGTGGCACATGCATGTAGTCCCAGCTACTCAGGAGGCTAAGGCAGGAGGATCCTTTGAGCCCAGGAGTTTGAGGTTGCAATGAGCTATGATGACGCCACTGGACTCTAGCCAGGGCAACAGGGCAAGGCCCTGTCTCAACAAACAAACAAACAAACAAAACCAAAGTGGATCACAGACCTAAATGTAAAGCACAAAACTCCCAGAAAATAACATAGGAGAAAATCTAGATGACCTTGGGTTGTTGATGACTTTTTCAATATAACACCGAAGGCATGAACCATGAAAGAAAGAATTGATAAACTGAATTTCATTAAAATTAAAAATTTCTGAGGCTGGCCAGCTCATGCCTGTAATGCCAAGGCAGGAGGATGACTTGAGCCCAGGAGTTTGAGACCTGCCTGGACAACATAGAGAGATCTCATCTATAAAAAACAAACAAACAAAAAAACAAAATTAGGTGGGTGTAGTGACATACACCTGTAGTCCTCAATATTCAGGAGGCGGAGGTGGGAGGATTGCTTGAGCCCAGAAGTTTGAGGTTACAGTGAGCTATGATAGTACCACTGCATTTCAGCCTGGGTGATAGAATGAGACCCCATCTCTAAAAAAATAACAAATAAAAATTAAAATTGAAAATTTCTGCTTTGTAAAAGACACTGTCAAGAGAGTGAAAAGACAAGCCATTGACTGGCAGAAAGTGTATGTAAAAGATTTACCTGACTAAGAACTATTATCCAAAATATACAAAAAACTCTTAAAACTCAACAATAAGAGAACAAACAACCTGATTTAAAAATGGCCCAAGAAAAAAAAGAGGGCCAAGGATCTTAACAGACACCTTACCAAAGGAGATACACAGATGACAAATGAGCATATGAAAAGATGCATGCAGGAACCTTTCATGCATATTACTAAATGAAAGAAGCCAATATTAAAAGGCTACATGCAGTGTGATTCCAACTATAAGACATTCTGGAAACTGAAAAACTATGGAAACAGTAAAAAGATCAGTGGTTGCCTGAGGTTAAGGCAGAGAGATCACGAGTAGGTGGAAAACAGAGAATTGTTAGGGCAATGGAAGTACTCTGCGTGATACTATCATGGTGAATACCTGTCATTATAAATTTGTCCAAAAACACAGAATGTACAACACCAAGAATGAACTACCACATCAATGTGTCAAGGATGTACAAATTATAGGCGTATCAATTTTTTTTCTTTGAGGTAGAGTCTTGCTCTCTCACCCCGGGTAGAGTGCAGTGGCGTCATCCTAGCTCACTGCAACCTCAAACTCCTGGGCTCAAGCGATCCTCCTTCCTCAGCCTCCTGAGTAGCTGGGACTACAGGTGCTTGCCAGGACGCCTGACTAATTTTTCCATTTTTAATAGAGACAGGGTCTCGCTCTTGATCAAGCAATCCTCCTGCCTCAGCTTCCCAGAGTGCTAGGATTATAGGTGTGAGCCACCACGCCTGGCCAAGTGCATGGGTTTTAACAAATGTACTACTCTGATGGGGATGTTGATAACGGAGAGTTAATGCATGTGTGGGGAAAGGGGGGGTATATGGTTTATCTCTGTACCTTCCTCAATTTTGCTGTGCACCTTAAACTGCTCTAATAGTCTTCAAAAAGAACAAAGTTGGAGGATTCACGCTTTCTGATTTCAAAAGTTATTATAAAACCACAGTAATCAAGGCAATGTGATATTGGCATAAGGCTAGACAAATTATAGATAAATTAACAAGATTAAGAGTCTAGAAAGACACTGTCACATCTATGGTCAATTGATTTGCAACAAAGGTGACAGACAATTTAATGGGGAAAGAGTAGTCTTCAACAAATGGTGCTGGGGCAACTGCATATCTGCATGCATAGGAATGAAGTTGCACCTCTCTCTCATACCATGTAGAAAAATTACTGAAAATGGATCAAAGATGTAAATGTAAGAGCCAAAACCATAAAATCTTAGGAAAAAAGCATAGGCATAAATTTTTTATCATCATGGGTCAGGGAATTGCTTTTTAGATACAACACCAAAAGTACAAATGACAAAAGAAAAAAAAATTTGGACTTCGTCAAAATTAAAAATTTTTGTGCTTCAAAGGACACCATTAAGAAAGTAACAAGATACCGTTAAGTTTGCAGAGTATTGGAACTCTCATGTGTGATTTTTTTGTGGGGTAGTTGAATAAAATTGAGCAGCTAAATTTTTCAGTTTCATGCGCCTCCTAAATAAAAAAACCAGAAAATAAATAGTTATTGTGAATTGACTTGCAAACAAAGTAGAAACCAGCCTGCATGTTGTTGGGTTTTGTTTGTTTATTTTTTGTAAACAGATGACATTTTCTAACCAGGCACATGCCAACCAATTTTGTCGATCACACTGTTGTACAAAGCATCAGGACCTAAAGGGGAAAATGATTGTGGTACGCACTGAATTGCTTTGCATGGTCTTGTTCAGTCTGTGCCAGAATTCCAATGCGCTATCCGTTGCGCCACCAAGCTCGTGCACTGCATGGTCTCATTTGAGATAATTGGTATAAGAATCTTGACTTTTTAATATTTAGAAATGTGAAATGAAAATGGAAATAAATGATTTTAAAAAGTGAAAAGATAACCAAAGAATGGGAGGAAATTTTTGCAAATCATGTATCTGATGAGGGACTCTATCAGAATACATAAAAGAACCCTTACGACTCAAAAATAAAGAGTCAGGCATGGTGGCATACACCTGTAATCCCAGCTACCCCAAGGCTGAGGCGGGGGGGCGGGGTCACTTGAGCCCAGAAGTGTGAGGCCAGCCTGGGCGACAAAGTGAGCTCTGATAGAATATGTGTGTGTGTGTGTGTGTGTGTGTGTGTGTGTGTGTGTATAAATAATCAAGTGCAAAATGGACAAAGGTCAACAGTCATAAGTCATGCTGATAGTATGTACCCTTAGTATGAGGTAATAAAAATAGCACTTTACCTCTGTCATCATCCTCCCCAAAACCCAAAACCCTAGTCTAATCATGAAAACAAGATCAGACAAATTCCAATGGAGGGGCATCTTAAAAAATACAGTCCCTAACTAATGATGGCTTGACTTATGATTTTTCCACCTTACAAAGGTGCAAAACAACACTTATTTAGTATGCTCCTTGACTTACAATGGGGTTACATCCTAATAAACCCGTTATAAATCAAAAATAACATAAGGAGAAAAATAACATAACATAAGGAGAAAAAGCATTTTGACTTAGGATATTTTCAATTTACAATGTGTTTATCAGGATGTAACCCCATTGTAAGTCAAGGAGCATCTGTATTCCTTAAAACTGTCAAGGTCAACAAAAACAAGGAAATTTTGAGCAACTATCATAGCCACAAGGAGCCCGAGAAAACATGACGACTAAATGTAATGTGGGCTGGGTATGGGTCATGCCCATAATCCTAGCACTTTGGGAGGTCAAGGTAGGAGGATTGCTTGAGGCCAGGAGTTCCAGACTGGCCTGAGCAAGAGCAAGATCCCATCTCCAGAAAAAATTAGCCAGGCATGATGGCACATGCCTGTTGTCCTAGCTACTTGGGAGGCTGCGGCAGGAGGATTCCTTGAGCCCAGGAGTTTGAGGTTGCAGTGAGCCATGATGATGCCACTGCACTCTAGCCCAGGCAACAGAGAAAGACTCTGTCTCAAATACATGAATAAATAAATAAATAAATAAAAGTAAATAAATAAATATAATAAATAAAATGTTGTATACTGGATGGGATTCTAGAATAGATATTTAACATTGGGTAAAAATTAAGAAATTTTGAAAAAGCAGTGGAATTTAGTTAATGTACAAACATTGGTTCATTAATTGTTACAAATATACCATAAGATGTTAATAATAGGGGAAACTGGATGGGGGTAAATGAGAACTTTCTATTCTATCTTCTCAATTTTTGTATAACTCTAAACCTGTTCTAAAAAATAAAGTCAATTTTTTTTTAATGGGCAAAGATTTGATTTGCCATTCTCCAAAGAAGATATACAAATGGCCAATAAGCATATGAAAAGATGTTCAATATCGCTAGTGATTAGAGAAATACAAATCAAAACTATAATAAAACTCCATTTCACACTCACTAGGAAAGCTAAAATAAAAAAGGCAGACAATAGCAAATGTTGGTGAGGATATAAATATACTGAAACCTTCATTCATTGCTGGTGGCTGTAAAATGATACAGCTACTGTGGAAAATAGTTTGGCAGGTCCTCGAAAGTTTAAACATAGAGTTATCATATGAACTAATGATTATACTTCCAGGTATATATCCAAGAGAAATGAAAACATGTCCACACAAAAACTTGTACAGAAATGGTACAAGTTGATCAGCATTATTCACAATAGCCACCAAGTGGAAACAACCTAAATGACCATCAACTGATGAATGGATAAACAAAATGTGGTATATCCATGTAATGGAATATGATTCTGTAATAAAAAGGAATGAAGTGCTGACATATGCTTCAACATGGATGCACATTGAAAGCATTATGCTAAGTGGAAGAAGCCAGTCATGAAAGACCACATATTGTATTATTCCATTTATATAAAATATTCAGAATAGGCAAATCAATAGAGACAGAAATTAGATTGGTGGTTAGGTTTGTTGATTTCAGGATAATGAAAATATTCTAAAGTTAGGTAGTGGCGATAGTTGCGTACTATGTAAATATACTAAAATCCATTGAGTTGTGCACTATAAGAGAATAAATTTTATGGTATGTGAATTATATCTCAATAAAGCTGTTTTTTTATGTTAGATTATATCACTTCTGTGCTCAGAACTCTCCAGTGACTTTCCATTTCACTTAGAGTAAAAGTGAAATTCTTCATGTGGCCAAAAGACCCTATAGGATCTGACTTGCCATCATCTCCCTATTTGACCTCATTCGTGGCTCTCCACTGCATTCATTCTGCATTAGCCCTCTAGCTTCCTTGGTGTTTTTCTGTGCTGTAGACACACTCCTGTTTTGGGGTTTGTGTTGAGCTGGATCATTCTTCTCCAATATATCCTCATGTCTTACTCCTTCAGGTATTTTTTCAGATTTTATCATCTCAGTGAGGCCATCCCTGACCTCCGTATTTTAAATTATAACATCTATTCCAGAACTTTTTCTCCAGTTCCCATCTGTATTTTTCTCCATAGCAGCTATCACCATCTTACATACTATAATTGTTACTTATGTATGTGTTTATTGACCACCTTTCCATATGCAAAGGTAACTCCATATCATTCCTGTATTCTGTGTTCCTGTATTCTTGGTACTTAAAATAGTAGCTAACACATGAAAGATGCGCAGTAAATATTTATTATATGAATTAATAAATGAATAACATTTTACTCTTTCTGCCTCACGTTTACCACTTCTCAAATCCACTTTCCACCTGTAAGTCATAATGATCATCCTACAAGTGGGATTATATCATACCCTCGCTTAAAATTCTTCAATTCCCTACTATCTTTAGTAAGAAATCTAATGAAGTATTTAAGAATATGAGTCAGAGTGCCTTGGTTCAAATCTTACTATATCTTTCGCTAGCCATGTGCCTTTGGGCAAGTTATTTAGCTTATCAGTCAAATGGATATAATTAGAGTACCTTTCTTTTAGAGTTGTTATAGGAAATAAATGATTTTACACATGTAATGTTGCCTATATAATTGCCAAATCCGTTATTTCATTAGGGATTGCAAAATCTTCATTTAAAAAATTCCTTTATCCTTCTCTTATTAGCAATGATTCTTCTATAAAGAAGTTTCCCACATCATCTCTTTGGTCACCATAAAGTACAGTCTGTATAGTAAAGACAGGATAGTTTGATGCTTGCCATCATTTATTAATTTTCAGAGTAATGAATAAGTGCCCTAGCAACCTCCAAAGGTGACCAAAAAAGAATATTTTAGTATCACTATGAAATTATAAACATTTATATATTTGATTTGGTTCAACTCATTGTAGTCATTATTCTTTCTGATACTCAAAGTATCCCATTTTTGACTAGTGAGAATCTCTTTCTAGTTGGCTACTGTGTCATTTTGACACACCGGTAGTATTTGACAGCTTCCTTGTTTTTGTTACTGAAAGTTTGGTACTTGTCCCCGCAGCTGTGGAAAAAACGAGGACAAGCAGTTTGAGGAAAAGGAAAGAGAAGTTTATTGATTTGCCAACAAATGAGGAGGATGGTAGATTGTCTTAAAGAGCCATTGTCCTCCCTTTTGCCAGAAATACAGAGCTTTTAAAAGTTGGGGTTTCAGCTTCCGGCTATTGCTGTTCAACTATACCATCTCTAGCTGGTGACCCCTGTTCGGTTTGTACCATCTCCTGTGGGTTAAGATATTACAAACAAAGAACAAAGAACATTCCTCTGTCTTTCTGATTACTGGCCTCAGACAGGGATGCAGGTTTTAATTCCCCAAAATAGTGGGGGGCAGGGAGAGGGAGTTAAAGAGACAACTCATAAAACATTTTGCCCTTTTTCAGGCCCTTACTTCTGTTACACTTTCAGTCATCACAAACAGGTATTTCAGGCTTACCTTGACAATTCTTGTCCCAGGCCTGGAATCAGCCATTTCTCAAAGGACCTCTACATCCTTTTTTTAAACACAAAAGGGTATTTAAAGACCCAATCTGGTCACCAGAAGGGGCTGATTACTATAGGATTAGGACATATTATTATCTTAAGAGGATTGTGAGTTGTTAATACACAGTTTAGATAATAAAACTGTTTTCGTTGTACTATAGGGATGAGGCAGAAAAGGAAGGCCGAGAGAGCCTGAATGCAGCCATTTTGACCAATGCTAGACCCTAACCACCCTGAACAAGAAAGTTGCCAACAAGTTGCTAGCCAGGCAACCCCTGAAGATGGATGAATTACGAAGCCAGATGCCTTACAAACTGTGCTTACCTTTCTGTAACAGCAGCTTATAGTTAACCTTTATGGCCTGAGCACAAGACAATGCTGGTCACTTAGGGCTGTTTCTGAACGGGGGTTTTTAAACATTTCAAAATGTTACCATTGCCCCACAATGGGTCTTTGTGCTGCTTGGGAGAGGACCCTACTCTATCTGTGGAGTAGGATCTATTGTCTGTCTCTGTCTCAAACTTTCTGTCACCCATGCTTGAATTCTTTTCTACGGGAAGCCAAGAACCCACTTGGCAAGTTCAAGGGGGGCTTTCTTCCCTAAATTGGGGCACCCTCTGCATCACTTGGAAGGTTCTGTTAAACACTAGAGAATGACGACTTCCCAAGCAATCTATTTCACAAAGAAATAGGCATCAGAAGCTCAATATTATTTGTTTTTTTATTTTTAATTTCCCCTGAAAAATAATAGTTTGGGCTGGAAATGAGGGGTAAGGAAGAAAGACAATTATAATAAAGAGTCTGCTTTTAGGTTTGGACACAAAATTTTCTGTAGACTTACCGGAGGCAAAGGCAAAGCAAAATTTCTGATCTTAACCAAAGAAATATTTAATTCTGAAATGCAAGGGAGTTAGAAAACAATGTGGTCATTTATTTAGGAAGAGGGTTAGGAAGGAAAAGAAAGTCAGCAAATTATATGGAGTACCTACTGGTTGTTTTTGGTGCCCAGCCCAGAAGTGCTCAATTATTCTGCAGAGTCATTGCATATACTGATTTGGCAAGCAAATCAGCAGAAAATCAAAGGATAAGTAATGTAGCTTATTTACACGCTAGAACAGATCCAAACTCAAAGTTCACAGTTCACCATTGACTTTAGTTCTCTCATAACTTAAAACTTCTTGGATCTTGGTTGAAGACCACTTTGCATCTAAGACATGTGTGGTTTTGACCTTATCTAGTGTTCATGGCTTTATTTTGGTTAAGAGGAGAGAAAGGAATGCTGCCTGGACACCTTGTGATTTGGATCATATTTCCTATAGGGGTCAGTTTCAGGGCTTCCAGGAGATGGGTTTTGCCAGAGAATCATACCCCAAACAGGATGTTTTTCCAACTGGGTGTTTTTCTGTTTTTTTTTTTCACAAAGTGCTTTGCAAAGACAATTACCTATTTCAAAGGCAGTAGGTCTCAACCCCGGCAATTAGAATCACCTAAGGAGTTTTAAAAACAATGTTATGCTTAACCCCCAGAAATCCTGATTAAATTGTTTTGGGGTGGGGCACAGGCATCTCATGGTCTAAAAAAAATCCCAAAGTGATTCTAAAATACAGGCAGGGATGAGAACAACTGTTCTAAATAGAGCAAAAAACCTGGAGGTTTTTGATATTAGGGCAAAAAAAAGTATACGTACAGGACATATATGCCAACCTGTTTGATTATACACTCCAGCTGCAAAAGCTAGTGTCTTCCATATAAATGTATATTTATTTCTGTGTAAATTATATATAACACAAACTATACAGTTAAAAGATATTATAAATATGACAAATAATACTTTAAAATAGTTTTTATTTATTTTTAGCATTATAAAAAAGACTTTTTACTTCTCTCTATTGAGAGCAAGGTGATGGAATAGGCTTCATTCTTCTTAAAAATCTTGCTTTAATATCTTGTAAAACAGTAATTTGAAGATATTGCTCTAAGTCTAATTTATTTCCATACATGATTTTAATGGATATTATAGTTAAAAAAGATAACTGAATCCATGAGTCCTTTTAATCCTGGCACTAAAAGATGTGAATAACTCAGTAACTGTATTAGCTATCTATTGCTACGTAACAATAATACCACAAACTTAATGTCCTAAAATAACACAAATCTATTATCGCACGGCCTCCGTGACTCAGGATTCTGGGCACGCCTTCACTTGGTCCTCTGCTTCAGGGTCTCACAAAGTTATAATGAGCTTGTCTGCGAGGGCTCCCATCTCACCTGGAGCTCAACTGGATAAGGATTCACTCCCAAGCTTTTGTGGCTGTTGGCAGCATTCAGGTTCCTTGCAGGCTGCAGGATTGAGGGCCTCTGTTTCTCGCTGGCTGGCAGCAGGAAGCTGCCCTCAACTCTTTGCCAGATGTGCCTCTCCATGTGCAGCTCACGGCATGGCAGCGTACTTCTTCCAAGCCAGCAAAGGAGAGATAGAGTCTCCTAGTGAAAGGACCATTGGTCTCGCTAGTGAAATAACAGAAAAATAGCTCTCTGCTTTCTCTCTTTGCTCACTCTCACTCTCCCTCTCTCCCCCTGCCCCCAGCTGACAGGCACCCTACTGAGCTCTGTTTTCACAACATCTAAAAGGAGCCCAGCAGACAAAAAGGAAATGTAAATTTTTTTCTTATATGATAACTAGACTTATCGACTAAAACTGCCTCTTTAGAACCTGCTTTTATAGCCTTGAGGAGTCCCTGAGAAGGTCCTTGATGGATAGCAGGGGGGACAAACTTCAGGCCTTAAATCTGCCCAAAATCATATCTTAGGGGCAAGATTGGCAACAAGATCTCTGACAGCCGCTTCTGCTATCAGTCTGCCACTAAGAGAAGGAGTGGATATGATAGTTCACACACCCTGTTAATTTGGCTATAGCCATAAACCTTCTTTACCCGCTAAATAAAAAGCCTGAGTACCTGATTTTCTCTGTCAAGACTATCTCACTCTCTTGCACTGTGTTGGCCCTTTTCCACTCAGGGAAAAGTAAATAAACTTCTTCTTTCTATCCTAATCTTTGTCTGGAGAAATCTTTCTGAAAACCCATGTGTACTAGCTCACATCCTAACATCTCGCAAGACGGTTACATTCTTTTTCACAATATAGTCACATACAGCTAACCACCTATATACCTTTGCTGTATCTCATTGATTGGAAGCAAGTCACAGGTCCCACCCATACTCAAAGGGAGGGGGCCACGTAGGTAGTGAATGCTGAGAAGCAGGGATCATGAGGACCACCCCAGAATCTGTCCCCCACACTAACCAAATACTTAAATACATAAGTAGAAGAGGGAAAAGGAAAAGCTATTCTTCATGGTAGCAGGTCAACTAGTAAATATAGAAGAAATAATAGATAGTCAGAAAATCACTAATTTTCAACCATCCTGTTAATAAACAATATAAATAAGACTGATCAATGGATGCCAAAACCATTGAATAAAAATATGGTGGAGAACAGATATTTACATAATCTTAAAGTATTCTGTCAAAGACTTTCACTTTTAACCACGATTTACCCTCTGACATAAAACATCTAAAAAACTAGACAGGCTGGATCACAGCTCACGCCTGTAATCCTAGCACTCTGGGAGGCCGAGGGGGAGGATCGCTTGAGCTCAGGAGTTTGAGGTTGCTGTGAGCTAGGCTGACGCCACGGCACTCTAGCCTGGGCAACAGAGTGAGACTCTGTCTCAAAATAAATACATAAATAAAAAATAAAAATAAAAAACTGGACGAAATATTTGAAGCAACATTTTTCAAATGCTGGAAAACAGGCAGCGCAAGAGAGTGATCCCTGAGATAAGGGAAACAAATGAGGTACACCCTACAGTCGCCCCAGGTTACTGCATGGAGAACATTTCCTGGCCACAGTTCAGGGAGGGAGAACTCAAACAGAGTCCAGCCTTCTTCCCTGAGTTAAGAGACAGTGCCGAGAATTTGAGAAGGCCAAGGTGGATAGAATTTTTAGGGCAAAGTACCAGAGAGGAGATAGCAACACAGACAAGAGAGAGATGGACAGAGAGAGCAGTTTTGAGATCTGCAGAAGGTTCCCCTCACATCTTCAGCTGGTTATTGATCAGAACAAGTGTGTAAGAAAACTATCCAAATCTTGGGAAAGTAGGTGGAAAAATCCTAACTTCATACAGCCCAGAAATATTTCATGTTCCCAAGAGGCAGAGTAGGTCATCAGGCAGAGTACTATACTCAGTACTCTTCAGCGGTGCTTTAGTGGTATAGCTAAATTAGCCCTAGACTAATGGCTGCTCTGGCTCCATCTAATAAAGCTTAAAAGCAAGGCTTGAAGGCTGAAACTCTTCCCTTGAAGAAAATATTCTTGAATAAAACTCAAGAATATTTATAGGAAAATAAAAATATCTAGCACCTAACAATTGAAAACGTAAGGTATGTAATAAAAAATTATCAGGCATGCAAAGAAGCAAAGAATATAGCCTATAATGAGGAAAAAATCAATCAGTAGACAACAGATCCAGAAATGACACAAGTGATAAAATTAAGAAAAGGACATTAAAATAATTGTTCTAACTATATTTCATGTGTTTAAGAAAGTAGAGTGAAGCATGTGCACGCTAAAAAGAAACATGGAAGATATTTTAAACATCCCATATAAAACTTCTACAGGCAAAAAAAGAATGGAATTTAAAATATATTGGGTGGGGCTGGCACTGTGGTTCACTTCTGTAATCCTAGCACTTTGGGAGGCCCAAGCAAGAGGATCGCTTGAGACCAGGAGTTTGAGACCAGCCTGAACAAGAGTGAGACCCCATCTCTACAAAAAAATGGAAAAATTAGCCAGGCGTGGTGGCCCATGTCTGTAGTCTCAGCTTTTCCAGAGAGTGAGGCAGGAGGATCACTTGAGCCCAGGAGTCTGAGGATGCAGTGAGCTATGACGATGCCACCGCACTCTAGCCCAGGCCACAGAGCGAAACTCTGTCAAAAAAAAAAAAGTTCCCATGGCCAGTGCAGTGGCTCACGCCTATAATCCTAGCACCTTAGGATGCCAAGGTGGAAGGCTCATTGGAGGTTTGGAGTTCAAGACCAGCCTAAGCAACTCTGTCTCTACAAAAAATAAATAAATAAAAATAAAAGTAAAAACCTTCCCATGAAGGAAGCTCCAGTCCCAAATGGCTTCATTGATGAATTCTACCGAATATTTGAGGAAGAAATAATACTAATTCACAAACAATACACAAAGTCTTCCAAGCAGTAGAAGAAATACATTCCAACTCAATCTATGAGGCCAGAATTAGGCTGACATTATGCCCAGGTCAGACAGTCATTACAGTAATGTCTCTTACAGCTGTTTTTGTTTTGTCAAACCAATATCCCATTAAAGTTCACGCATTGGATTTGGTTATTCTTCTTTGGTGTATTTTAATCTAGAACAGTTCTTCCATCTTTTTTTCTCTCTCATGACATCAATTCTTTGAAGGAGATCACACCAGTTATCTTGTGAATATCCTGTATTCTGGATTTGTCTGTTTGTTTCTTAGTGGTATAATTGACCTCGTTCTTCTATCCCTTGTGAACTGTAAACTGGAAGTTAGGTCTAAAAGTTTGATTGAATTGAATTTAATTAAACATTTGGGCAAGAATGTTTCATAGGCTTTGCTGTGTACTTTACACTGTATCACACCATGAGGCATAGAAAGTTATGTTGTTCCATTAATAGTGATGTTAACTTGATTGCTTGATTACAATAGGGATGCCTGGATCTCCAAATTGTAAAGATACGTTTTTCTCTTTGCAAGTAGCAACAAAATAAACTGTGGGTGATGCTTTGGCACAGTGCAAATATTCTATTCACCCAAAGCCTTTCGTCCAGTGGTTTTAGCATCTGATGATTCTTCTTGCCTTTATCAATTATAATCATGTGCCATATAATGACCTTTCGGCCAACAATGGACCGCATATACGATGGTGGTCCTATAAGATTATAATGGAGCTGAAAAATTCCTATTGCCTGGTGACATTGTAGCTGTTGTAACATCATGATTTAATTACTATTTTAAAAAATAAATTTAGTGTTGCCTAAGTGGACAGTGTTTGTAAAGGCTACAGTAGTGTATAGTGATGTCCTAGGCCTTCTCATTCACTTACTACTCACTGACTCACCCAGAGCAATGTCCAGTTCTGCAAGCGCCATTCGTAATGAGTGCCCTATACAGGTGTACCATTTTTATCTTATATGTATTTTTACTGTACCTCCTATATTTAGATATGTTTAGATGCAAAAATACTTACCACTGTGTTACAGTTGCCTACAGTATTCAGCACAGTATCGTGCCCTGCAAGTTTGTAGGAGCAATAGGCTATACCACACAGCCTAGGTGTGTAGTAGGCTATACCATCTGGGTTTGTGTGAGTACACTCTATGATGTTCCTACAACATGAAATCGTCTAACGATGCATTTATCGGAACTATCCCCATTGTAAAGCGATGCATGACTGTATTTATGAGTACAGAAATGATGATCTCTTAATTCTATTATTCCTTTTACATTTATTAGCTGGCATTTTCCTGTAAAGAAAAGCATTCCCTCATCCACTGGGGATTAACCATAGTTTCTCTAAAAAAGATAGGGTAAGTGCTCATTTTCCTTTGATTATAAATTTTCAGAATAACATATATAAAGTTTACTTGACACTAGTATTCTCACTCAGCATCACTACAGAACTGTTCAGTTTTATTTATTCAACGTTTTATGATCAGTTGGTCTTTTTTTTTTTTTTTTTTTTTTTTTTTTTTTTTTTTTTTTTTTTTTTTTTTTTTTTTTTTTTTTTTTGAGACAGAATCTCATTCTGTTGCCTGGGCTGGAGTGCAATGGCATCATCATAGCTCACTGCAACCTCAAACTCTTAGGCTCAAGCAATCCTCCTGCCCCAGCTTCCCAAGTAGCTGAGACTACAGGTGTGCACCACCACGCCTGCTAATTTTTCTTTTTTTTGTAGAGACAGGGTCTCACTCTTGCTCAGGCTGGTCTTGAACTCCTGGCTTCAAGCAATCCTCCTGCCTCAGTCTCCCAAAGTGCTAGGATTACAAGTGTGAGCCGCCATGCCCAGCCTTGTTATTCTTCTTGATTCTGAAGTTATCCCAAACACAGGCGATGAGAACTCCTCAAAGTGGCTCCTCACGCTTGTTATCTGCATTAGTCCTTGAGAGCTTCCTTTCTTTCTGGCACAAGATATCCCAGGCTCACCTTGTACTGCCCCCTGCCTTGCATAAGCTATTTCTTTAAGAAACTGTTTTCACTCATTCTAGTGAAAAACAAAAACTGGGAATCACAATATGGGTGTTAGGCATACCGATTACTATAGGAATTTGTCTTCATTTGGATTCCCCTGGGACCAGACCCTGAAACAAGGACTTTAGTGCAAGTCATTTATTTAGAAGATGATCCCAGGAAGCACAAATCAGAAAGTTGGGAAAATGAATCAGGGAAAGGAGAAAAGCCAATAAAGGGTATGTTAATGAACAGATTACTGTTACGGGTAAATGCAGCTCAATCCTGCCTGGAACCCTCTGAGAAACCACCTAGAATGTGCCCCAGAACTGTCCCACCAAGGGACAGAAATGCTGGGGTATTTATTCACTAATTCTCACCCCTCATTGTTTGAGAGTTGTCCCGTGATTGTTAAAAATCCCAGCACTTCCACTGAGTGCTTGAGTTGATGAATACACGCTGGGATTGTTTAGCACGGCTTCAGCTGAGCATAGAGCAAGCAGAGAGATGTGAGTAGGGCATCCTTAGAAATACTATAGGTCCTCATTGCTTCCAAGTGCTTTCAAAAGACAGTGCTAGAAAATACATATGTTTAAAACTGAATTTATATTAATATTTTTAATTCAAAATGAACATTAAAGGATTTTTTCTTTAATTTTTAATTTTTAATTTCTTTTCTTTTATACTCAAAGTATCGGTTCTGAATAACATTAACATTTACTTGTTTTATCCTATAATACACATCATTAAATAAAAATTGCATTACTATTACTACCAGTAACAAAACTGTTGAATAACACTTAAGATTTCTTTGAAGTTTTCTTCATCCTTAGGATACACCCTCCTGACTAGATTCAGAATATATAAAGAATACTTACAAATCAATAATAAAAAGACAAATAATCCAATTAAAAACTGAACAAGGGATTTGAATAGATAAATAGACATTTCTCCAAAGAAGATATTACACAAATGGCCAAAAGTACATAAAGGGTCATTAAGGAAATGAGAATCATAACCACAATAAAAAAAAGCCCACAATGAGATACCACTTTGTACCCACTAGGATGGCTAAAACAAAAGACAGTGTTGTTGAGGATGTGAGAAATTGGAATCCTCATTCATTGACAGTGGGATTGTAAAATGATGTGGCCACTTTGGAAAACTATTTGGCGGTTCATGAAAATATTAAAAATAGAGTTAACATATGACTAAATAGTTCTACTGCAACAGAAATAAAAATATATTCCACACAAAAATTTGTACACAAATTTATAGCAGCATTATTTGTAATAGCCACAAAGAGAAAATAACCCAAATGTCCATCAATTGATGATGGATTAACAAACTGTATCTCCACGCAATGGATTATTACCCAACCATAAAAAGGAATGAAGTACTGATTGATGTTATAACATGAATGAACCTTGAAAATATTAAGGTAAGTGAAAGAAGGTAGACCACATATTTTATGATTACATTTATGTGAAACGTCCAGAAAGGGCATTTGAGTCCCTGCTTCCAATTCTGCTGGGTATATACCCAGAAGTAGAAGTACTGCATGCTCCTCATTCTTTTTTACAGCTGCAGAGTATCTTATTTGGGGATATATTATAATTTATTCATGCAGTCTCCCATTGACGGATATTTTGGGTCATTTCCAATTTTTCTTTTTTCTTTTTTTTTGAGACAGGGTCTCACTCTTTTGCCCAGGCTGGAGTGCCATTGCGTGGTCATAGCGCACTGTAACCTCAAACTCTTGGGCTCAGGCGATCCCTCCTGGCTCATTCTCCCAAATAGCTAGGATTTCAGGTGTGTGCTACCATGCCTGGCTAATTTTTAAATTTTTTATAGGGATGGAGTCTCACTATTTTGCCCAGTCTGGTCTTGAACTCCTGGCCTCAAGCAGTCCTCCCACTTCGACTTCCCAAAGTGCTGGGATTACAGGTGTGATCCACTGCATCTGGCCTTCAAATTCTTGCTATTATAGATATTATTACAATGAAAATAACCTTGCGCACATGTTGTTTTATGTTTAAGGAGGTGTGTCGATCACTGTTGGATCATTCGTTATTCCAGACACCCTGGCTCCTTTAGGTTTAACTCTCTCAAACTATTCTCACATTCCATTCAGGGGCCCAGGATCATTCTATTGCTCTTGTAATTTGCTGAGGTCACAAGAATGTGGGTAGGATTTTTTGTAATTATTTGCCACTTCCATGACACTCTTGCGAGCACAGGACTCTTGTTACGCTGAGGATCAGGAAGCTCTGTGAGGAGGCCACAGATTTGTTTGCCCAGGTACACCACCCAGCTATCTCCACTCTGGGGCTTGCTGCCTTTGTGGCCTCTACCTAGCAAACTTGGTTGCGAGGGTTCACCTTGTGCTTGGATTCCCTCCAAAACGGAAGTTTCTGCGATAACCACACCTCATCAGTCAAGTCTAGGCTCAATGTCTACTCCATCCTCTTTGCTTCCCTTCAACTCTTCTCCCCCACCTCCACATACCATACCTCAAGCCAGTCTTAGCCATAGGAAGCTTTCCCTTCTATTATGCGTACTTGCAGCGTAAGGTTTTAACTCTCAATAGCCAAGAAACAACTCTGTGGTCTGCCATGTCATTTCTTCTCAGAGGTAGTAAGTAAGGCGGTAAGCTCACTGAGTGGTGGGAGGAAAAAAGGCATAAGGAAATACAGAGGGACAATCTATTATTAATTAATTTATTCTACCACAAATTAGGATCGGTCTTTCTAGTAATCCAAGAACCTCCTAGAAGAAAATTGTCATTTTTGTGCCCAAGAATTAAGGGCATACATGTCTCTTGCTGGGGGTGAGGGGCTTATACTCTGATTTTGTTGGAGGAATCTTGGAGGAGCTTCTGCCTCCGTTCTCTCTGTCTGAGCTGAATCAGGCCCAGCTGCGTACACTGAGCAAGGTTTCTAACAATCTGGGGTCCCCTGAGGCCTTCTGCTCCCAGGTTCCCTCTATCCCTGCTCATATGAGCTTCCCTGAGTGAATTGTCAGGAAAAGCATCATGTGCCTGAGCTGAGGACCCTATCTGCTTAAAGACAGCCAGGTCCTTGGGCTCTATGGGGGGCTCAGTGAAAGGGATTCCTGGTTTTCCAGGTGACTCCTATGTGTTTCCAGGGAGGGAACACTGAAGAGACCGATTTAGGGAAGGAAACAGAAGAGACAGAACTTTCTGTCTTTGGAGACAGACGCTTGAATTCCAGTCCCAGCTGTGTCACTAACCAGTTATATGACCACCGGAAAATCACTTAACCTTTAAGCTTATATCACTTCATCTAAGAAATGCATATGACACTGTCCCCAAAGGGCTCAAAGGAGGCTTAAATGCAGTAACACAGTTAAAGGGCCTCATAAATTGTTTGTCTCTGTGCACACACACAGCATTGTTACAGTGAGGATGATTGCTTCCTGTATGGCCAAAGCAGCTAGTGGATTTCCTGCACATGACACGTGCGTCTGCTCGGGCTCTGGGGACTGTGCTGGGTCCCAGGGTAGCCAGGCTGACTTTCTGCCTTTGTCCAGTTTATTTTGTGACTTGGCCCAGCTTCAGCTTGGACTGGCATTGAACAGAAGCCATCCAGGAAGTTTGCCTGGCCAATCTGGGCCTTCCGAGATAAGGGATTGGAAAATTGTTATTTAGATCCTGTACATCATAGACTCAAGCGTCTCTGCTCTTGGCTCTTAGCTCCAGTTTTTGAGCTGCCCCATCCCACTCCTGCCCTCAGCACTCTCTGCTTTCCTTGTTTCCTGTTCCTGCTTCCCCTGTTTGTGCTCATTAATGTGATCTTTAGGCTCTGGCCCAGGCTATGTGTGGCTGCACCATCAATTGTCTGTTTAGCCCAATCATCTATTTAGAGGTGTGTCCAGTCTTTATGAAGCTGGCCCCGAGAGTGAGGCTTGTCTGAGTAATTTGCCCCTCTAATTTCTCCCAGATCCAGGATCACAGGGCAGCTTTGAAAGAGAAACTACTTGGCCTCATATGAGAGTGATACTTGGCACCATCCCCAACCCCCACAGACTGACACACATGCCCACAGACATGTATACACTAGCACAACCACTTTGTATACACACATCATGGACACACACAGACATGCACATTGACATGGTCACACTTACTGACACACACAAATACACTGACACACATACCTTAGATCAGAAGGCCTCGAGGGGATAGGGCAAGTAATTGGCTCTCATTCCCTTTTACTCCCAAAAGTCTGAGACACACAGGCAAGAACCTTACACAGAGAAGAACCTGGCAGTCTGAAGGACATGCCCTTTCTGTCTTTGATGACCCCTTCCATTGACAGAGGTACCAAAAGTGCCTTTTATTGAATGGGCCTCTGTGTCCAGTACTGACTAAGCCACTTAGTATAAGCCACTTCACTGGTCTTCACCACAGCTCTGTGCACTGAGAATATTTTAGTCCTCACCAGACCGTGGGTTCAAAGGAGACCATTTTAATATTAATGTCCAGTCACAGTGGTGCTGAGCCGCCATCTACTCACATAGGACCTCAGTCCCCCTCAGAAATCTCCCCAGGCATTCCAAGGAGTACTCAGGGCTGTCCCACAGGGATTGAGAGAAAATTGTTTATATTCCTATGTTCCAGCCACCTCTTCCAGAAACCTTCCCATTGCCTGGAACACTCTAGAATTCTCCAACAGGCATGGGCATCCTCCACCTCTGGCCATGGTACTATAGTTTGTAGTAATGGAGGGAAAAGGGGGAATTATCAGCCTCCCAATGTTACTGCTGGGGCCCCAAAGCTTCCCCAAGTATGTCTCAGGTCTCACAAAGATTTTGATGCACACCATGTTCCAGACCTTTTGTAGCAGATGCTGTTGGTGCCCTGCCCTCACCCTTTGGGCCTATCGCTAGTACTCGCTAACAAACTTTCAGCTGCCTGTATCTGCATGTCTTTGCCTGAAGGTCATTCGGCCCCTGTGTCTGGCCAGCTGGCAGTGCCATGGCAGGGGTAGGGATGACGAGAACTGATACCCCCTGTGGGGTCCTCATCTGATGACTGATGGGAGTTGGTATACACACACCCCAGTGCCTTGCCCTTGGCAAACAATAACTCGGAGGCCTGTATGCTACACAATTTCCCAGGGTTTCCAGGGGATTATGCTCCAGTCGCAGTGATAGCTGGTTTGATAATTAATTCTTTATTGACTTCCTTCCCTTCCATTTTTCACTCCTCACTGCCTTACCAGTGTTTCCTGCACCCCTTAATGAATTACTTGCTCTTGAATCCGTGTCTTAGGGACTGTTTCTAGGGACTTCAAATTAAAGTGTCTCCTCTCTAGGGAGAAATCTGTCCCTCTGGCATACATAGATACCTGAGTCCATGACATTCCCTCCATTCATTGCCCCTGTCTCTCTCCAGGAACCTCACCTCTTCATGTGTGTTAATTCATGCATAAAGAGCACACCTGGCCCTCTACTTCTACCACAATCCAGACTCTGAATTCAGTGTGGGCTTATCTGGGACATCGTGCTACACCTGCAAGAGGAGGAAACTGAGGGTTACGGAAGAAAAGTGATATGTTTCCTTCTGACTGTATCTGTATTATTAAGGTTTGGCACATCTGGGCTTGGTCTAGAGCAAGGGGGCTGTTTATAGTTGCTCCTGGATGGAGGCTTTGACTATGGAGACTTAGACGGTTGCTCTGTCGCAATACTGCCCTTGATAGTAGGCAGCAGCAGGGTGACTTGAGGCTGGGGATTTCAAAAAGACTTTACTGAAGGCTTACAGCTGACAATGGAAATAAACACAGAGAGCAACATCAGAACACCTGTCTCACAAATTC
Organism: Indri indri; assembly: GCA_004363605.1. Taxonomy (NCBI): domain Eukaryota; kingdom Metazoa; phylum Chordata; class Mammalia; order Primates; family Indriidae; genus Indri; species Indri indri. The sequence goes on from RJWJ010013390.1 coordinate 37,058, forward strand.
TAGTCTGTTTTCTTCATCCACAGACACCCGTTTTCGTCCGGGAGCGGTGGCTTAACGCCTGTAATCCTAGCACTCTGGGAGGCTGAGGTGGGAGGATTGCTTGAGCTCAGGAGTTTGAAACCAGCCTGAGCAACAGCAAGACCCCATCTCTACTAAAAAAATAGAAAAATTAGCTGGGCGTGGTGGTGTGTGCCTGGAGTCCCAGCTACTTGGGAGGCTGAGGCAGGAGGATCACTTGAGCCCAGGAGTTTGAGGTTGCTGTGAGCTAGGCAGATGCCATGGGACTCTAGTCTGGGCAACAGAGCTGGACTCTGTCTCAAAAAAAAAAAAAAATACCCATTTTCTTTCTAGCTCTGAGCTACCTCTATGTGGGATGCTGGGCATAATCTGCCCCCTCCCAACCTGCTTGAGGCTGGTCTGCAGCGTTTCCATCTCCTGGACACAGGAATGATTATGACATTCCTAGTGAATCACAGACACAGTCTCTATCAAAATACCTGTTGGGGCTGGGCGCAGTGGCTCACACCTGTTACCCTAGCACATTGGGAGACTGAGGCAGGAGGATTGCTTCAGCCCAGGGGTTTGAGGTTGCAGTGAGCTATGATGATGCTACTGCACTCCAGCCAGGGTGACAGAGTGAGATTTTGTCTCAAAAAAAAAAAAAATCCATCGACTCAAAATAGCACATAATCCCAATTCATCTACAAGTAATAGAGACTTCCTTTCACAAGATCAGACTTTAGTCAGACGTCTGCTCTTCTTTTCTCGATCCAGCCTCTTGGCCAGCTCTGCACACAGTGGCCACTGGGCATCTAGGAGGCTGTTCCGGAGACTCCCCCACTTTGCTTGCAGGCTTGTCTCAGTTTCCCCTCACCATCATTGACCCAATGCCTGGGTTTTCTAAGCAAAGCTGCAATTGGCCCAGCATTCCTGCATAGTCTGCCTGTCATTCACCCGAAGGCTTTTGGGAATATTTTCTCTTTTCTACCTTTGTAAGATTTTTGACAGGTTGAAGTTTCCACCTTAGAAGACATATCTTCATGGTTGGTCAACCAGTTACATGTGTACTCCTGTCACACACAGAGCAAGGGCAGCGTGAGAGTTGCTATGGTTTGAATGTGTCCCCCAAAAAGCATGTGTTGGAAACTTAACTCCCAGTATAACAGTGTTGGGAATTGGGGCCTAATGAGAGGTAATTAGCCCCTGAGGGCTCTTTCCTCATAAATAAATGAATGCTGTTATCACAAGAGTGGATTCATCATAAAAGGGTGAGTTTAGTCTCCATCTCTCACTCTCCCTTTCTTCGTCTCTGTCTCTCTCTGTCTCTCACCCTCTCTTTGGCTGTCTGCCGTGGGATGACGCAGCAAGAAGGCCCTCACCAGTTGCCGGCATCTTGATATTGGACTTCCCAGCCTCCAGAATTGTGAGCCAATAAATTTTTGTTCAACAAAACAGGTAGTCTGTTATAGCAGCACAAAATGTACTAAGATAAGAGTCTACACTGAGCTCTAGGGAGATGTCAGAGAGTGCTATATCCCCATTTCAAAGCACCTAAGACCTCTTAACTCACATCAGCTGTTACTCAGAAAGCATCATTGTGGCTGAGGAGTGGCTTACTCTAGCCTGGGGAAATTGAGTTTATAACTTTCCCAGGCAACAGAACAGAACAGAGATGAAGAAGCCTGGGGCACTATTTCTTCTGCTTTACTAAGAAGCTACGGGTGGGTTCTCAGAGATACCCACGAGCAACTGGCCTTGGGCCTGCTGCTGCTGTTGCTAAGGTATAAAGAAAGAAAATTGCCGACTGCATAGATAGCTGGTGGGGTCAGAACCATCCAGCCTTGGGCTGAGGTGCAGGATGAGCACATATATGCACATGTCTAAGTTATACTCCACTTCCAGAAAAAAATACAGCCATATCTTTTCCAAGTCCCTAATTGTTTAGATAGGTCTATTTATTTGTTTGATTGAAAAAGGTGTCCTGTATTTTTCTTGTGACTGAGTTGGAAAGGGTTGGGTCAGGACACCTGGAAATCACACCTGATAAGTCACACCTGCCTTGTTCATTGTTCTGCAATGACCTGGGAGTTAGGAAGGGTCTGAAGGAACTCAACAGAAGGCTTCAGATTCAACCACCTGCAGACTTTCTATTGTTAATAAAGGTACCCAGTATAGTTTCTTGTACATGGTGGATACTTAATACATTATTTTTGAAGAAATGGATGAATTCCAATGGCAAGTCTCTTGTAAAATGTGAGTGGATAAAATATCTAGAGCAGAGGTGAGTTTGAAGGGTCAAGTCATCATTTAAGGAAGAAGGACTGAGAATGAAGTCGGTCAGATAAGTGGGGTGTGACTGTGTTTTGGTCTCAAAACAATCCCAGTTGCTTGGGGACTGATAAGGATTTTGCCTGGGTCTGAAATTTCCTGTTTGTTCTAACATCAGGTCTAAAGACCTAGTAGTGGGAGAAGATCCACTCACATGTGCTGCCCGTCTAATTCTCCAGATTATTTCAGATCAGGCCCAGGGTTCAAGGATTCACTCAAAGAGCATGTTCTTTCTCAAACAGAGAGCTGAAAAGGCCCTTTAATATCTTTGAATCCAACTCCTCAGGGCACAAGAAGGCAGTCCATACAGTATAAGCGTTAGCGTGTTACGGGAGAGGCTCCCTTAACAGATGATGGCTTCATATTTTATAGCTGTCTTAACTAATGCTCCTTTCCACCCATCAAGCTTTTCTGCAGCCTTTCTTTGGGTGACAACTTGTTCCTCTTGTCATAGGACACATAACTCAGCCGTGGCCTGTCATAGTATTCCATCTCCCTGGCACAGTACTTGGTCCACAGGAGACATGGAACAAACCTAGAGTCCTTTTTGGCTTAATCTATATACTATGAAAGAGAAGCCTATCCTTTTTTTTTTTTT
>RJWJ010013391.1:0-39975 GCA_004363605.1 Indri indri
AACAAGACAAAAATTTAAACATGTCCCTAGTATGGAAGTATCAAATTACATCAAAGCAGAATTTGTAATAATAAAGTTTTATGTGATGGCTAAATTTTTCTCATAATATATATTTGTTTGAGTAACAGGAGAGGCAGTTCATTGTTTTGAGATCAGCAGTACCAAAGGATGTGTTATGCTTTTATCTTGCCTTTGTCTTTAGCTACTAAATGAACATTTTATTTTCAGCTTTTAAAAATGAAAAGAGAAATAATCGAGAATATAAATGGAAATGATAAGAGAATAATAAATGTCAATGGACCAATATATATTGTGTGTCTAGTATGTGCCATGCTTAGTGTTAGCTGTTTTATGAATTTTAGTAGTCTTAAGAGAAAAAATTGACTGAAATATTTTATTTATTTTATGGATAATTAGTATTAAAGCTCAAAAATGTTAAGTACCTTACCATAAGTTATCCAATTAATCATATCAGCGTGATGCTACAAAATGATGTTCTTTCTTAGTTCTCAAAAGTTTGATTTTCTCCATTTTTATTTTTTAATTGAGGGTAATACATATACTATATGCAGAAAAATGTGGGGTTAAAAAAAGGGAGTTTTTATTCCAATTCAATCTTCTTTCCAAATTTCCTCTCTCCAGAGGCAATCTTTTTCCAGATAGATTTTTATACATTTCTATATATTATCATAGATTATATAGCATCTATATAAACATATGAATATTATAGATACTATATGTAGAAAAATGTTTACATATTTTTTTTCATAGATGACATTATTGAAAGTAAGTTGTAGTCTGGATTTATTTTCCTCTTTTGATTTCAATCACAGTACATATTGACCTGCCTCAGTCATTTTGGTGGCTATATATTAAATAGTATTCTGTACTGTGTGTACACCATGATTTATTTAGCCATTCCCCTCACGGAAGGTATTTAGTTATTTCCATTGTTTTTGTTAAAACGAAAAGGGCTTCAAAAATTTTGCATATATATGTTTTATTAATAAATATTCATGTATATGCAAAAATATTGGTTTTAATTTCTGTCTTGTCCTTAAGTTGATCATGTAGAGAAATGTAAGAATGAGTCCTTTGCTTATTGTTTATTAGTTCATTTTCCTTATGAATCCCTGAGATTGATGTCTTTATATACTTTTGATTACTATGACAATAACAGCTAATTATTTCTTGGCAATGTCTACATAGTTCCAAGGTACAAATACATTGTTCTGACTATAGAGACTTTCATATATTTACTTGTCTATTGTTTCTTGGGTGTGTGCATGTCCCAAGTATACTGCCAGGTGCTGAGGATAAAGATAAAAGTAAAATGTAGCACTGTCCAATAAGAAGTTTACAGTAGAGTGAGAGAATTTATTTCTGGGTATTTGAAAACTTATAGATGAATAATATAATTTTTAACATTTATGATCCAGGTGTTAGACAAATATGACTATACGATTATTTATCCATTTTAACACTAGCCATGGCCTTAATAAATCTATGTGGATAATTCATCTGAGGTATCTTCTTCCCTCTTTTTTTATCTGTGCTAGAATCAGAGCTATTTCATAAGTAGTGTTTCTCATTTTAAATTCTGTAGGTCATCATGAAGCAGATGATTAGTTGATTTTTTTTCCCTATAAGCTGTTTATGGGGAAACAGTTTATGGCAGGCACTCCTAATTGTCCACCCAATATCCATGGTAAATGAACTGTGAGGAGCAGCCCGATATGAGTATGAGGTTAAATACTCAGTGTTTTTTGGCACTAGGGGTGTCCAAGTAATGCATTTCTGGCCAAAGAGACATACAGTGAGGTGTGTTGGGCCTCTAGGAAGACATTTTATTTTCCTACTAAAAGGACAGACACGGCTATTGCAGGTCTTCCCTACCCCAAATCTCTCTGCCTTGGCTGTGGACATGTTGTCTGGAGTGTCAGTGGCCCTCTTCCGACCAGCTGATGAGAAAAATTTATGACTCTCGGACTGAAAAATGGAAACATAATAAAGTTTCTGGCTTCTTAATGGAATAGTTGAGGACTTAAACAAATGTCAACAGTTGACTACCTTCAGACTTATTATGTGAGAAAATTAAACCCCTACACATTTAGTCCTCTGATCATTAAGCATTTTGCCATTTCTAGCTGAATTTATCAGGACTCCATTGGTTTTTGGCAGTAGAGGCCTCTCACATTTGTTTCGAATCAATGTAACAATAAGCTGGGCCATTTGTGAATGTTTTGTCATTATTCTTCCTATGCTGTTTCTATTATTTTTTTCCATAAGGTCATTTTTCTGCATTGTAATTTAGAAATTTGGTTTTAAATATTTTTTGCTTAAATTGACACTTTGGAATACTCATTAGGATTTTAATAATTAAACATTTTCATTTTATGTTAAGGGAGAAACTTCTTTTTAATGTTCCCCATTGAATAACACAGGACTTGTTTGAAGAATGATGCCAAAACTCAACAGAGCTCATTTGTTTCTTGTTTTGCAGTATCAGAATCAAAATGTATTTCTACATGTAATCTTGACACATTCAGCTGCATCACAAATATAACATAATGTCATGCTGAAAAGAATAACTTTTTTAATTTCAGTTCATTCTAACTCAGAAGTTCTACCACTAGATAAGGAACTCACTTCTGTGGTTCCCCTTGGCTTCTACAGACAACTTGTCTACAGAGGATCAGCTATCTCAAACTCTGCTTCGTTGGTACAGGTCCCAGGAACTCCAAATTCTGCCTCTCAAAGTGGCCATGGCAGCAAGGTTGCTCTAGCCTGAAGACTCACAGCCAGCCATCCCCTATGTGGCCTACCTTGCAGTGCCAATTTCCAATGCTTAAGGAGAGTACGAGAATCTCTACTATGCTCTGATAAGTCTCTGATAATTAACTGGACTGTCACACACAAAAAACCTGTCCTAGACTTTTAATCAGCCATCAACATTGACCCATGCACTTACAAATTTTATTAAACTTAAGAAACTCCTAAAAATCATGATACACATAAAAATGCATAAGAAATGTAGAATAATCACCACTGAGAAAAGATTGCAGTTATTGAGAAATTGTTTTATATATGCAGTTAATAGAATAAAATGTAGTCCTCATTTGCTCATACATGATAAAACGAGATGAGTCTAAAATATTTGGATAGTCTCATTAATTGTACGCTCATTGAAAGCATTGTCCTTTTATTTAATTTTTCAGTACACTCTTAAGATACTACGGACAATAAAATAGCCAAATCAGTCTTTGATTTGAATGCTCATTTATTTACTAAACTAAGAGTTTATTGTTATTAGCATGTGAGCCATGATCTGCAATGATAGCTTTAGCAACAATAACTTTCCTACAAAATAGGCAACTGATATCAAAAAAGGAGAGTTTACCTGATTTCCTCCCATACCATGGCAGTTGAATATACCCACTTTTTCATTTTCTTTGCGGCCCATGTTGTCTAAGCATTGATTGGTTTCAACATTTCTTATCTAAAGGAAACACACACAAAAAAACCATAAGTCAGATAGTTAAGTCAACCAAAGTAAGTTTGAATAGCATTGGCATTGGCATTAGCATCTAATAAAGAAACACTCTTTGTTTATAGCATAGTATCAGAGAAGAAGGAAACATTTACATATTATGAATTAGGAATTCTTCCCCAAATCCTCTAACAATTAGAGCAGTTTTCAAATTCCACTCAAATGACCATGGCCCATTCTTGAACTCTTATAGTACTTTACGCAAGGGAATAAAAACAAATTGGGTAAATACTCAAATTTGTGTTTTTTAGATTGTTTCATTACTAGATGATCCATTCTGCATATTAATATAGATCAATTGCATTGTTTATTTCTGTGACTAAAACATATTCATGCATCTTCTTTCTTTCTTAATCCCAAACTTAATGGAAAATGCTTGACCTTAAGAAAGGCTATTACAAGGCTAAATGATGATTTCACATTACAGATTCCTCAAAAGCAAGATTAAATTGCCAACTGCAGACATAAAGTTCTTGGTTTACATTCAAGCACTACATTAGTCCCATAATTAACATACATTAATACAGATTTGACCCAAATGTAATCACAAAAACCATTCATTGATTTTAAAGATTCTAAAATGACCAAATCAAGTCCAAATGAAGACAAAAAAGAAAAAGAAAAACTCTTCTAATAAAAGGGATATTTTACACTTTTTCCTTAATTTCAACCCCGAGTGTGTATTTCTCTTTGTCCACTATGCTTCTGAAAAGTTTGTGTCTCTGACCCATGTTGGGACTTGCATATTTTACTTTCACTTGGTAAAATTATTTGATATGTCTGTTTAGTTACCTATGCTTTGGGCATAAGTTTCTTCACTTTGGCCAATGAATAAGACTAGAAATATTACATAAACTTATAAGCCTATATAAGATGGATTAGGTTTATACAATTCACTTTTTCTGTGGTGCAGAACCTCCTGGTCAAATATTGGTACCAGGAGTTGAAAAAAATGGTATGATTTGCATTAAGGCTCCAATCAGCAACTGAGAATAGTAGAGATGAGAATTCATGGTAAAAGAAAGAGCTGGGCAAAGTAGTCAAGCACTGTTCCAATGGGCTGAGATTTAGATAGAGCAGAGTTATAGATGTTTTAATCAAGAAATCTGAGCAGCAACCCACTAGAAAAGACAGAGCATGTAGTGAACATTACAGGGAAAGGACACAGGCTTCTAGAATCAAAACCTGTACTGGTACATATAGTGCTGAAATGTATTCTTAATCTGATTTAGGTTGGTCCAGTCACTGGAGGGAATTGAGCCTATAGGCAAAAGATTTTCAGGACCTGCAGCTGGACAGGATTGAGGAAAGTAGCAGTTGATAAAGAATGTGGTAAATAGATCTGCATATGTTGCAACACGGTCTGACCAAATTATATAATATATAGGTTGAATTATTTTAAATCACTTATATTAGAATTTTAAATTTCTGTAAAAGGCACGCTTCTTGAAAAACAATAAGATTGTGTTATTATTGCTATTTGACATCCTAAAAATGCATAGAACAGTACAATGCCATAATACTTAGAGGAATAAATATGTCATAAAATGATTATTTTTAGATGTAAGTTATGAAATCTGATTAAAAGTTCCTCTGTCAGGTTCGTGGTACTTGAATAGATACTAGTTAATAATTACAGAGGTTACAGGCTGAATTATGTATAAGGTTTTGCCTCTTTGCTGGACAACAGAAAATTCAAAGCCATATACAGTCCAGTATATACACTGACAGTGCCATTCTAAAGGGACATATGATAGATGCATGTCATCCTGTTCTTTGACAAATTAAGCACAAAATTTAAAAATGCCTCCAAAATATCTTGCCCTCAATAACAATCTATTATTGATCTATTTTCTATAAAAGATACATTTTAATTTTTGGTCTGTAATATCTCTAATGAATTAACTTATTTAATTGAGAAATATTATTGGGAAAATATATACCTCATGCCAGGCACTATTTGAGGTGCTGAGGATACAGTGGTGAACAAAATAAACACAATCCTTTCCATCATTGAGCTTACATTTTGGAAGGAAGAGTGCGATAAACATATAGATTTGTAATATGTCAGAAGATTAAGTCTTATGAAGAAAAGTAAAGCACAGTAGGGTAAAGAATGTGATGGAGGGGTTACTGTTTTAGAAAGGGGACCAGGAAAGGCCAATCTGAGGAGAAGATTCTTGAAGACAGCTTAGTGAAGAGAGACAGCAGCCATATATCCATGTACAGAAGAGCATTTTAGGCAAATGAATGCTCCCTACACAATACTGAGTGAAATAACCAGCTAGTGATGTGGCCAAGCTACAGCGAGCAAGGGGCAGGTTAGAGAGGTGACCGAGGCTAAATAATGTAAGGAATCATACGTTTTCGAGCATAAGCATGGTGTAATAGCTCATTCTGGCTGCTGTGTGGAAAACAGACTAGAGGGAGGAAAAGAAGCAAGGAAACAAGGAAGGAGCCCATTGCCATGATGCCTGCAAGAAATGAATGCTGCTTGGAATAAAAGGGTAACAACGGGGTGGAGAGATCAAATTTGGGATATGTTTTTAAGGTAGAGCCAATAGGACTTTCAATTGCATTGGATTTGAGCTATCAGAGAAAAATGAAAGACATCTAGAAATATGCCAAGGTTTGGGGCTGAGCAAATGGGCAAATGCCATTTCCATTTACACAGAACAATATTCTGAGTTCTTGTATGTTCATAAGTATATCTGTGCCCTTTAAACTTGAAAGTAAGTTTGGCAGATCTGAAATCTTTGGATCACAAAATATTTCCTTGAGTGTCTTTAAAATGTTACTCCATTTACATCTAGAATAAAGGGCTGCTTTTGAAAAGTATGATGACAATATGATTTTTTCCCTAATTCTTACAAATATCTATTTACCTGGAAGTGAAACTGATTTTTTTAATTTTCTTTTAAGTCTTGTAGATTTACCACAATATATCTTGATATTGTTCATTGTGGATCACTCTTCCAGGTATGTAGTGCACTTTTTCAACATATAGTTTGAATTTTATGTTCAGGAAATTTCCCTGGAATTATAGTTGTGTTTTTTTTTTTTTAATTTAAATTATTATTATTTTTTTTTACATTCCAGAGAAGGAGTGGGTCAACTCCCACAAGAGGGAGAGACCTGGAATTATACTTATTAATGTACATTTTATTCCATTGCTTTTATTTTTCTGTTTAGGAAATTATCATTTTTGGTCTTGTTTGAATAATTTTGTTTTAAATTTCTTTTTACTTTAAAAAAATTACTTTTTTCTCCTCTAAAACTCTTATGGCACTTTCTCTTGATATTATTGATCCGAGTGTTTTCATAAGTTTAGTCTTCATTTCTGAAATGACATAGTCTTTGAATCCTAATCTTTTCCTGCATTCCTGCTCCACATTTCAAAGTTTTTCTAAATTTGATTTATGTTGTTCTTTTCTATATTTTATCATTGAGAGTACTTATTTTAGCTTGTTTTGAAATATTAGGTTATACTTTTCTTCTTTCCTATGAACATAAAGTTGTGGTGTATTTGCATTGTTTGCAGAGAATGCAGTCTACTTCTTATTATCTTAATCTTATAGCAGTCATCTTTTTCTAGTATTTTTCTTTCTTTTTCTTTTCTTTTTTCTTCCTTATTTTTCTTTCTACGTGAAATCAATTTTCCTGATCTTAGAGGGAGGATTTGACCATGAGACAATTTCTTAGTTCAAAAATCTAGAATTCTCTTTCCTATATTTTTTGAAGTGTTAAAATAATGCCCTTCTATTTTTTTTGAGGCCTCCTGACTCAGCTTACTTCTCCCATTTTTATCTGGATTTTCCATTTCCTTTGCCCCTACTGTTTCTACCTCACCAATTTAGGCTTTATTACATGAAGTTTCTTTTGAGAAGGAGCTTCAGCTAATGAGTTTCAAAAATTCATAGGTTGCAGAGTATTCATACCTTTCAGACATCAGAGAGGAGTTTTTTTACTCACATGCAAACACCTCTTTCATTTTCAGCTACTATTAGCACATAGGCCTGAAACAACTTCTCATGAGCATCTACTAGAAACTTGGGTGTTATTCTGGCCTCATTTCCCTCAGACACCTTGTCACTTCCTTCTGTTTTCTCTTGCAAAAATTGCAGTATCATGTGGTTTGAGAGATTGCTCAATTTTGGAAGTTATGATAATACCTTGCCACCTAATTTTGTTGTCAAAGTTGTTTATCAATTTTTAGTTTTTATACCTTTTTTTTTTTTCTGTTTTAATGGGGAAATTCAAAGAGATTCTAATGCTATGTCACTTCTGTCACCAATTTTTCCAGAATTCTAGAATAGACTTATTTTGGGAACTGCATGAAAAAAAGCCTGTCCTATTTTTGCCATTTTCTAACTATTCCACAGTATGACTTGGTAGTTTCTGGACATGTAATACTATTTGTCCCTTAGGATGAAGCAAGTGCTAAGAGGATATAATACAGGAACTCAAGTCAAGTCTGTTATGACAGTCTGGATAATGGAACCTGGGAGAATAGCAATAGATAGGAGTCAGTGGTTTAGGAAACCTGTCAGAATGACAAAGGAGAGACATCCATCACTACCACCACCACAATAATAATAATAATAATAATAATAATAATAATAATAGAGTATTTTAATTGCATGTGCCATCTATGCAATTACCTCCATACTACAAATGAAATCATTAAGGTACAGAGAGGTTAAGTAATTTGCCCAAGTAAGGAATATAAAGCTTTTATTAATATAATGAGTCTGCAAGTTGCCAATCCTGTCTTGCAGATAGGCAGGCAGTATTTATTAGAAAGAAGGCCTGGAAGGAGCAAGGGGGAATTGAATTCTGTCGAATAAAGGTGACCAGAGGCCATTCAAACAATGGCAAAGACACATGAAACAAGACACAGGAAAGAAGCCTACTATTAGACCTGGGGGACTAAGTCAAAAAGACTAGGAGACTCTTTATGTGGAGTGCCAGCCTACTGAACTGAAGTCATGTAAATGATTCCTGTCTACGGCCATGGTGATGTAAGATACAAGCAGGGAGGAAGACAGAGTGTCAGGGAACAGGAGTATGAATTGCCATCTTAAAAAAAATATGAAGGATACATCACCTAGGGTAGAGACAATATCTGAAAGGTTTTTATCACTAGGCCTATGATATCTGGATTTAAAAAATTAAAAAGTCATGCACACCATGAAGGCAGGTGGGTGCACATAGGTTGTTTTCAAGTCAATGAGCTCAACCAACCCTGTAGGCATCTGCTATATTGTCAAAATATAAAAATAGTCACCAGTGTTTTCTGACAATCCTCGACAAACAAATCTTAATACACATCACAAGATACTGGCATACAGCAAAGTTCAAACTGCATCTCGTTTTTTGAGATGCAAAGAATAATCATACTTAGGGTGGGTGACCTTGTATAATTTTAAAATCAGAACTTTTCTACGAACACCTTGAGACCTCAGTCAAATATATACCCCCAAAGAATGTTGTTTAAGCCAAGAAGTGAAATTTCAGAAAACCTCTTGATTTTATCACTGCTACCAGACAGCACCAATTACTTGGTCATGACATTAATCCTGAGAAAAATCTAGGCCACTAACCACTGAAGAACTTTACCCATTACGAATTCCTTACAGAGTTTGTCCTGTCATTTGTATCACAGTAAGAAGTGCACACTGGCAGTTCCAAGATGAGAAAAATTCTTTTGACTCATTCTTTATGTTATGGTAGAGCTTTGAATGTATGGCGTAAGGCCAAGAGAGTTTTGATTTTAATTGGTTGTCTACTTCGAGATTTCTGTGTTTACACACTATCTTTTATTGCTTGAAAACAATTCTTAATGATATAAACTTGAGAGTATTTTTTCCACTTGTGTTTTGATGGTTGAAATTAGCAAGGCTTTTTCTAAATGTTTCTACACATAAGCCGTCAGTATCACTGGTAATGTTCTTACCACTTATACAATTTGTTCATTAGCTTTTGCTCCCTCTGCTGGATTATAAAAGCAAGCAGCAATAGGAACTTGCCCAGCACCAATCTTCACATTTCAAAAATTAATATATAAAATCCATTCTAAAGATAAGACAGTCTAAACTTAAATTAGCATTTTTTTTTACTGTAATTACTTCAACACGTGCTTATCCTTCAATTGCACATTGTTACTTTTTATCATTATTTCACATGTCAATCTCATTCGGTTTCTCTTTATAAAGAAGGAAATAGGCATATTGCAGTGAATTATAGAGTTTAATATAAATATTTCCATACTATAATTGCTCTAGTGGGTATGCATTTAAGTCTATTTTTGGTTTATCAAATTGTGAATAAATGAGAAGGATGAATGCCAAATCTATATATTTAAAAAATCCGAAGTGATTTTACTTATACAGACTTGGGTTTAGAGTGTCCTTGGTTAATGACTATGAGATTTAAAAATTTTTACTATGTGATACCTTAACCCTCCTTCCACAAAAATGTAAACAACATAGAAAAATAAACAATTTCATTTATTTTGGTGGATAACAACAACTACCAACACAACAACAGCAACAACAAAAATCCTGGGAGAATTCAGGAAATGCCAAACTGGCATATAGTCTGTTGTAGTTGTTTGTGCCAATACATATTTGAGTAATAAAATTAGAATGAGTGCCAGTGTAATTATCAGCAATATAAGGTTAAAAAAATGTTTTCAGGTAATAAAATAGCTCATTTTGTTCACAGGTGGGTTATCCAGCCTAACATTCTTTAGGGTTGACATCTGATGAAGAGTGACATATTCTGCCTGTAGGTATGCATATTCAGGTACCCTAGGATAAAAATTAGCTACTGTGTCCCAAAAAGTTTTAGAAATAAAATTATGGACAGGAAGAACGCTCACATTTGTGTAAGTCACCTAAAAGGAGGCTTTAGAGGGTCAAGAAGACTGTGGCTCTATAAATAGATCTCCTGATTACCAACAGGGAGGGTAAATTGTAAGCGTTTTAGCTTCTGCATTTGACAGTAACTGATTTTACCCTTAAATCCCTGCAGCCTAGCAGCTTCACAGATGTCTATTTTTAGTTACTTACATTTGCCGTTAAGCAATGTTTAATGAATACAATACCAATATGTGCAAGGACCTTACCTAGTTGCTATGGTTAAAGGATACAAGAGGAAGAAAGTGCTGAGGTCAAGTACACAATATAAAATACATAGATTAATGTCCAAACATCTTCGAAGCAAGATGCAAATTTTCAGCAACAAGAGTTAAGTCATTTGGCTTCAGAAATCCTCATCACCTTCCTGTCCGTCAGATATTCCAGTGTTCTATATAGCTTAGAATATGTTTTCTTATTTTTTCCAGAGTGCTAGCCTGTCATAGCCCAAAAATTCGGGCCGAGGCACTCTATTTTAGAAGGCCATTTTTCAATCTTATGTTGAACTAATCTTTATATTTACAAGATTAGAACCCGACATGTGTAATCTATATAAGCTAAGGGGCTAGTTAAGAGAAAATTTAATGCTAGAAAGAGCTGAACTTCCTTATTCCATTATGATCTGCTTACTGAATCTAAAAAGCACATGCTTCATTAACTTACTTAAAGGTTTTAGTTCAAAGCAATTGCACAGCTTTTAACTTCCCATTGGAAATTGCATCTAATTCATGGTATGGGTAAAGCAATATTTCAATTACCTAAGTAAGATGTAAACATATAAGAAATTAAGATACAGATATCTGATATCAATAACTTTAATGATTTTGGTGATGATATATGATAATATAGAAACTGAATACCATATTTGCCTCTATATATTCTAATATAGCAAGAAAGTTTATAAAAAAGAATTCACAATGAAATGTTTATAGTCACCAAAACACAGAAATATTAAATACATAGACTTTGAAAAACATTGAACTTAAGAAATATTTAAATTTTTAAATCCAAACAATTTTATTTGAAATTAAGTGAGAAGTACAAATGAATATACTACAAAGAAATATTTTTGTTGTTTTGATGAAAAGTAGCTCGGACACTTGATATTGCTTGGGGGCTCTAACTATTCAAGAGAAATTGCCTTCATGTATAAGGAAAGATATCATTTTACAGTCTTCCAATAATGGTTAATGACAGGCAGTTGGAAAGAAAAAGCTTTAAGTAAATAACTGTTGTCCATTAACAGTTCAACTCTAACTCATTATCAAAATGTCCATCTTAAATTATGTATACATGGCCATGAAACATTGAATTGGGGAGTAGTGCTTGGTGAATTTGTCCTACTGTTTCCATGGAAACAGTTGCTGGATTGCATTTCTTTATGGCTAGTTTTAAGTGGAAAACTACAGTACATTAATACCTCAGAAAGCTCAGAACTTAATATATCTCAAAGATTTTTTTCATTTATTGGGTTTTTGAAACAGTAGTTCATAGCATGCCATATAACCCATATAGGAAAACTTATTTCTACTGAATTTCTTTACCTGCTTGATTCTCTCTTGCCATACCTCTACTCTCCTTTTTGGTAGAAAAACTTAAGATTAGAGGTCTTTCCTTATTTGATTTTGCAGTCTCAGCATATAATACAGACTCTAGCTTGCTCTGGTCTGAATGCATCCCTCTGAATTCATGTCGAAACCTTATCTCCATTGTGGTGGTATTAAGAGGCCAGTGGCCCGATGGACACAGACTATGGATCTGGATCTGAAGATTCAAGAGGTGAAGACTTTTGGGAAGTGATTAAGTCATGAGGGCTCCACCCTTATGAATGAGATTCATGCCCTTATAAAAGAAGTTGAAGGGAGTTATCTCGCTTCTTCCTCCATGTGAGGACACAGCATTTGCCTCTTTAGCCATGTGAGCAGCAACAAGGTACCATCTTTGAAGCAGAGAGCCATCCTTCGCCAGACACCACATCTACTGGCACCTTTATCTTAGACTTTCTAGCTTTCAGAACTGTTAGAAATAAATGTATATTATTTATAAGTTACCTCATCTAAGGTATTTTGCTATAGCAGCCTCAGTAGCTGCTCAAGCTTTCCCCCCCCCCCCTTTTTTTAAAAATAGAGATGAGATCTTGCTATTTGCCCTGGCTGGCCTCGAACTCCTGGGCTCAAGCAATCCTCCCACCTCAGCCTCTTCAGTAGCTGGGACTACAGCTATGTGCCACCACACCTGGCTTCAAGCTCTTATTTAATAAAAAGCATTTTGAATGAATAAAATAAAATATAATAAAAGAACTTATTTTCTCATTTCAGTTATAAGAAAAAGTGGGCTTTACTGTCGGACTAGCATGCATTTGTAGCCTGACTTAAATAGTTATCAAGCTATGTGACCCATAGGCCAATCACATAGACATTCTACATGTCAGTTTTCTTATTAAATTGGGGATAACAGAACCCAAGCCATGGAGTTGTGATTTTTATAAAATATAATTCATATAAAGCACCTAGAACAATTTTGATGTAGTAGGAAATCAATAAATGGTAGCTATAATAATTCTAATAACTACTGGTGTACTACTTCTTGCCAGGCAATGTGCTAGAGGCTCTATGACTTCAGTCATCACTATAACCCTGTATTATTATCTTCGTTCTGTTGACCGAGGTACCGGAGAGTATACTTAAATGCCACTCAGGTTGGAAGCTGTAAGGTTAGAATTTGAACCTTCCTCTGCCTGACTATAGGGCCTGGGATTTTTCCAATACACCATACTGCCTCTTCTTAATACCCCAAAAGTCTCAATCCCTCTCTTTAAAAGCTTTTCATAAAGTATTTCTATAAATTAAAATATGGTCACCCAATCCATTATAGAAGACACCTAATTCAAAATCAATAGTTAGTACAAAGGAATTTGTGCACACTACATTTTATTTTTACTTTTCCCGGGGAGTCAATTAGGTTTCCTTGCTGTAGTGCAGAAAAGCATACAATTAGATTTTTAAATTGGAAGTAAACATCTATTTCTGTTTCACAGCTCTGAGTCTTTCTCAGAAGTCACCTTAGTGGCCCCAGAGAATTTCCAAAAAGTCCTCTTTGCTGATTTCTGTCTTGTTATATTTCCTTTCCTCCGGTCATATTTCCCTTTAGAGAAAGGAATCGGTGTTTACTAATCATTTGGGTTCATTGACAACAGTAGGAGAAACACTTTACCATGATAGAAAAACTCCTTTCTTCTGAGGGGATGGTCAGGTTCATGAATGTTCAAATATGTCTTACATGTTTTTCAATAAGGCATGAGAGTATTAGACATTTTTTGGAGATCTTCAGTGGTTTATAATAACTAATATACAAAGAGTATAGTTTAAGAAGCATTCTCATAAATTCTGTGTATTGAATATAAATCCCTGTGAGATTAATGCTAACATGAGGTTATTAAATATTTTAAAACAACATCAAAAATACAAGACCCCCCAATAAAAACAAACAACATAAAAACCCCCAAACCAAAACTTTGAATCACAGGATTATTAAGTAACTAAAGTCACACACCTAGAACGTGGTAAAGCCAGTGTTACTACACATGAACCTTTTTACCACATTATTCAGATTAAGGTTGAATATACGTGAATTGAAAGATTCTGTAGAGTGATGTATATACATGGCTAATGGGGAAGTGGAGATTTGGCCCAGAGGGCACAGCTATGACACATAAAAACAGCCATTAAAAACAATGGCTAGGTCTCTATTCATTTTTTTTTCTTTCATTGTTTTCTAGTTAATTATAAGTAAGGTATGTTTATAAAGCTATGGATCAGTAAGGAAGATGATCCAAAAAGTATTAGATTGAACCATATAAATTTTCAGATATTCTACCATTATAACCTACAAAAATGGCATTTTAAACCTAAGAACACATTTAATTAGTAATTACTTCCCAAATGCATTACATTATTGTGGTTAAAATGCTTAATCACAATCAATATCGTTAATTTTGATTCTGAAACCTAATCCCTATTAAGTGGGAAATTACCAACAGGAAGGATATAATTCATAAAGGAAATATTATTTTGAGCAATTGAATATATATTACATATATTTGTATAGTTATGATGAAGCCAGTTTTGTATTTCTAAATAAAATAGATATTTTGAAAAGCAGTGGTATGGATCAATGGTTCTCAGAAGGTCCACAAGGTCAATACCACTTTCATAATAATATTAAGATATTACTTACAGTTTTCACTGTCACTTTCTCATGAATGTACAGAGTTTTCGAGAGGCTATTGAAATAGACTGTGCAATATTGCAATAGATTGAATACCGAAGCAGGTATGAAAGTTCAATTATCTTCTATTAAGCCAAACATTAATGCAATTTACAAAAACATACTCAATGGTAATCTTCTCACTACTTGATTTTGTTTGAGAAAATATTTAATATATTTGTTTTTCAAAATATATTATTTATATTAACATGCTATAATTGGTTGTTGCATTATTTTAAATTAGTAAATAAATAGGCTTTAAGGTTCTCAGTTTTAGTTTCAATACAGTAAATATTAATAGTTACAACTCGCATAAACAAAAAATCTTGGCGTTCATAATAAATTTTAAGAGTGTAAAGTTTATATGACCAAGCTTTAGAACTGTTGGAAAAAAACAAGAAAATGTTGTTTGTTCAATCTTAAACTTTTTCCACTTTTTCCTCACTTTTACAATTCCCTATGATGAAGACCTTTCTGGTCCTTGAAATATGAGGAGTCATTTAAAATAGATCTATTAAAAAAACCCTTACAGCATTTTATTCATAACATGAAAAATATTGAGCTCCTTAGAAATTGCTCCATTTGCAAAATATATTTATAACTTAACAAAAATAAATAATTCATACCTCACCAAGTGAGTAATAACGTCTTGGGATCTGGGAGTCCGGATAGATGTTTTCTAGGTACCAAGAAAAGGGTTTACACTTCAGATTTTCTCTTAGTGTTTTTCTGACTGACACATCTCCATAATCCACTTTGACAACACCTGGAATTTTTCAGAGAAACACAAATCAGTTTGTGCTATTTTTGTTTTAACGCCATTTCATTCTGTTTACTTTGCTATCAGTTTTTTCTTTATAATTATGATTTCATTAAATTCAATCGCATATGTAGCTGCTACAACACTGGTTTTCTCACTATCATACAATTAGTACATTAAATAGATATAAATAACAGTTCTTTCTTTGGTTATGACTTTTGAAATGCAAATATTTATCACCAAGTACTTGTACTTCTTAGATTGAATAATTAATTAACTAAATGTAAATTGGTATTAATTTAGTATCATAATCAAAGCTTAACTGAGCTATTTAATGAGTCTGCTTCTCTTTAATAAAAAATTCCAATAGCTCCAATGTTTTTGATAATGCTTACGTTTTTCCTGTAGCGTTATTTATTTACCACCTGTAGATTTTATGAGAAATTTATATAAATAAGAGTCTCAGAATGGACTGAACATATGTATGCTAACTTTCCCTTCTTCTTCTTGAACTTCTATTTTCTCTAGGTTTAACATAAACTGGATTATTTTCTTTGTTTTTTTTTCTACTTTTTTTTAAATGTGTTATTGCAAGCTGCCTGAAATCGCCAGAGATGTAAATACATAAATAACACAAAGAAATTAACATAAATGAATGAACAAGAATATATTCACATGTACATATTGAAATTGCTTAATTTTATTTCATATAATAGCAGAATATTTGAAATTCAAATGAATATTTCCATTGAAGATTATAAAAGGATGCTTTCTACTTAGGAAATAAAAACAATAATGTTACTAATTTTTATGTAAAAACATCGGGGTGACTTGATTTGCTCATTACAATCAATATCAAAAATGACATTTGATGGAAATGACTAACTGTAACAAGAGTGCAATTATTTCTTAGATTATTCTGAAAAGATTTCAATATTTAACTCTTTCTTTTAAGGCCAGTAAGAAACCAGACGTTGGTACAGAAACAAATGGCCTAGTATTTAGGGTATTCTATCATAACTAAGCAGCAAAGCCAATCAATCATTCTGTAAAATAGGAACAAGTGTTTAGA
Source organism: Indri indri (assembly GCA_004363605.1). Lineage (NCBI taxonomy): Eukaryota > Metazoa > Chordata > Mammalia > Primates > Indriidae > Indri > Indri indri. Next base: position 16,569 of record RJWJ010013391.1, read on the forward strand.
AACTCTGAATGTCTGTAACTAATCCGTTATTGGGTCACTGTTTTCAAAAGCAGCAACACTCTCGAAGCCCATCACTCACTAGTTTCACCTTTTTATCTCTTCAGAAATTTTGTTTTTTTAAAATTAAATGCCATAGTGTTGTTAGAAAGCATTTGGATGATGCTTAAGCAGCCAAACCGTTCCCTCCCAAAAGAAAATATTGATTTTCTTAGTCAGTGTTTGCACAGAAAACAACAAGGTCTTTTGGCATTTTAAACAGATAAATATTTGTTTTCACAACGATTCTATCCAGAACTTCCAAACTGGAGTGCAACCTTCAAAAGAAGAAGCTCAAAAGCAGTTTTCTGTTTACAAAATAGATTATTGAAAGAATTTCTCAGTATGTTAAGTACTTTGGAAATTTAAATGATCTAATACATAGTCCTCAAAGTCATATAAAGCGATATAATTGAGATTAGAAGAAAAAAAAGCACTCTTCTTTTAAAGGACTTAATTCAACAGTCAATTTTAATTCTGTGGCTTCATTTTTGAGGTAGGTGAATATAAATGAAGTGACTTATTTAATATCAGCTTCCTTCCTTTTTCATCACGTATTTTGTAGTCTTCTCCAGAATTTTTTCCTAGAAGAGTTTTCTTTTTCTTTTTTGGTGCTCCAATAAAAACTTTTTTATGGAACCAAAATCGGGATTTTATATAATTTTTCTGTTATGAAATGCTATTCTTTTGATTTTCCCCCCCAACAACTTAAAATTAGATCATGAGTCATTAAAAAACAGATAGTGAACTGGGTTTGGCCCATGGACCGTAGTTGTTTATCCCTGCTGTAAAAGATAAAGTCCTAGAAGGTTTTTGTAAACAGTTTTCTGACTGGAAGAAAGGTTTGAAGTTTCATCTGCACATCATTTTACATTAGACCAGAGAAAACATTAATTGCTAACTTTGGATTTAGCACAGGGTCATTGGTGGAGAATGATAGCTTTTACTGAGGAAAGCTAAAGCCTTCTTACCCTACCACCTCTAAGCAACCCCTTGGCACTTCCACTGCAACTTAGCTTTATCTTAGTCCTAGATAATTATGTTAAATTACCTGAAGAAATTCACAAAAATACTGTAGGTTTATCTTAATATTTTGGAAGGAATGGCTACAAGATGGGGGGACCTTAGTTGTGCCTGTATGATTTACTGAGTGTGAAGTAGAGGCCGAATTGGGTTATTCATATGCATAGCTTGAAATGCAATTTCTCCTGTTTCCCAAACTCTTAACTCTAACTCAAACCTCTACAAAATAGTTTATCCAATTGTTTACTCGACAATTTTTACTGGTATCTCTAGTAGGCATTTCAAATTTGCAAGTCCAAAATTTGATTCTTCAACCTGCTCCACCTCCAAGGCTCTCCATTTAAGTAATTAGATTTGATTTTCTCAGGGCAAAAACATCGGAGTAATTCTCTTCACCTCACAAATGCATATTTAATTCATCAGCGATTCCTTCTGCCTCTACTTTCACAATATATCCTCAGCTCTCTACTGCTACCATCATGATCCTACCCTTCCTCTCTCTTGCCTAGACTAGCATTGCAATAACTTCTTTAATAATCCCCTGACATCTAACATTTCTCTACCTCTCCTTATTCAATATTGCCTGTTCCTTAGACAATATATTCAAAATACAAATCAGATCCTGTCACTTCCCTGCTCAAAAGCTTCCAGTCATTTTCAACTGTACTAAGAATAATTGAACATCTCTTAGCAATTGCCTGAAGAACTTTCATGAAATGTCTCTTGGTTATCTCTCTGAATTCATTTAAACTCACTTCATTCTAGCCATACTGACTTTTGACTTTTCTTTGACTGTCTTCAAACATGCCAAGCTCATCCACAATTCAAAGCTTTGTACATGTCTTTCTTTCTGTCTGGAACGGTATTACCCTGGAAATTTCATGACTCGTCCTTCACTTGGCCCAAGTCTGTGCTCAAACTGTACTTCCACAGGTTTACCCAGATATTCCTATCTAAATTGATCCTTTCCTCCCGTCATGCTGGGTCATGCTCTATCTCTCTATCCTGCTTAATTTTTCTCCATGGCACTTTCTCTATGGCACTATCTAATATCATATTACAGATTAATTTGCTCATTGCCTCTCCAAAAAAAACTTTGGATTAATTATTTTATCCTTGAAGCTTAAGGTACCCTATCTGATAATATCTTGTAGGATATTGTGAATACTAAATAATGTCTCGAATAGGCTTAGTACAAATATTGGGATAAAATAATTGCTTAATACATATTATATATTGCATTGGATATCTGCTGTTTTGCATGCTCCACAGGCATTCTGCCTTCTGGTAAAAGCACTTGAGTTTTCTTTGGTGAATCATTCTTGACTCCTTTTTGGTTTGGGTGGGGCTAGCTTCCTTCTCTACTCCATCCTTCCAGTTCCATCTGAGGGCACAGACTATAGACACATCAACAGAGAATCTTGTTAAAATGCAAATTATGATTCAGTTGGTCTGGGGTGGGGCCTTCGAGTTTGCATTTCTAACAAGCTCCTGGGGAATGCTGCCGTTGGTCAGGCCAGCTTTTGAGTAGCACCCAAGACAATCAGAGAATTCCATTTCTCAACCATACTGATCTCTACTGAGTTCATACTGATTGGTTCAGGAGGACACGTGAACCAGTCAGCTTAATAAATGCATACTCTGAGATTTTGCTAGGACTATTAGGAAGTTGAAACTCTATTTCCACTAGAACAAGAAGATTTAAAGAGTTAAAGTTGGAGCTTCTGGGGTTCCATACAGAGAATGCCTAAGATAGTAACACCAATACAGAAGTAAGATAAATCAACAGATGGAAAGTGAAAGAGTGAGAGAGAAAAAGAGAAAAAGACAAAGAGAGCAGAGGCCAAGCCAAGATTAAGTTAACAGATATTTATTGTGGTCCAAATATATACAAGGTACTTTTTCTAGGTACTTGGGATATATCTGTGAACAAAACAAAATTGTCTTCCTCTGTGGAGCTTAAATTCTCCTGGAGAGAGACACAAATAAACAGTAATACGTTAGAACGTGATATATGCTATGGCAAAAAATAGACTAAGATGAAGGAGAAAGGTTGCAGTGGAGGCAATCTTAATATTTCTTACTTTTTAAAGGCAATTTATGAGAGTTATATGTATTTAAGGTAAGTTTTTCAATCAGACTTGAAAAAGCCCTGGATAGGATTTGACAATGAGATAAAGATTCATAATGAGTAAGAAAAAAAGAATATTTTAATTAACTCCAGGTTTGCAGGTTTGATTAATGGGTAAATGATAACATTTACGGGTTGCTATATTTTATTTAATAACCTATCCTTTATTCATCATCTTTAGTCAATTGCATGGTAGTAACAAATTCAGATATTCAGAGCAATTGTGTTTTAAATTTTGCAATAGATATTACATGGAAAATCATAATTATTTGAATGAAATTTTTCTCTAGTAAACACCTAGTAAGTCCAGCATTTCTGTCTCCACATAGTCAAGGTACCTGATGAAAGAATACCAACTGCATGCTAAAGCTTAGCATTTTATGCATAAGAATATATATTGCAGCGTAACTTAAAATGCAGAAAAAGGGAAATGATTTTCCTTCAATAAGGAATGCTTAACTAAATCAATGGTATTTCTAGGTTATAAAATATTCACATATTAAAATAATTATGTATTTATAAGAATATGGAAAATGTTAATAAAAAGCTAAAAGTATAGTTTTTATACTGTCTGTAACTAATTAAAATGAAAATATATGAACACTAATAAAAAATTCAGAAAAATAAAATAACACTTGCCCTTTGCTACTTAAAAAAATTGAGAAAAAGTATCAAGAAATCTCCTTTTATTTAGTATAATAGTCAAAACTATGCAGCTAATCATAAAGTTCATTATATACAACGTCATATTAACAATATATTTGCATATTATGGGAACAGACCATGTGTACATAATTCCTAAGCTAAGAATTTATTTTTTGTTATATTTTCTAAATTACTTATAAATAAAAAATCATCTTTATTTTGTTATTTACTTTGACTAACTGGACAATTATGAATAAGAATCCACATTTTTTCCTCTTCAAAAGTAATAATAATAATACTAAGCCATTTTTAAGCCAATTAGCCATTATGCATCCTATACTATCTAAATATCATATTGTAAATGGTGTTGGGAAAACTGTATATCCACACACAGAAGGAAGAAATTAGACTTTACTTTATACCACACCTAAAAAATCAAATGAAAATGGATTAAGGATTTAAATATAAGACCTCAAACTGTAAAAGTAGTAGAAGAAAACACAGGGGAAAAGCTACATGAATTGATCTTGGCAGTGATTTTTTGTATATGACCCCAAAGCACAGGAAACAAAAGCAAAAATAGACAAATAGGATGGTATCAAACTAAAAGCCTTCTGTACAGCAAAGGAAATAATTAACAAAATGAAAAAACTACTCACAAAATGGGAGACAATATTTGTAAACCATAGATATCATAGGAGTTAATATCTAAAATATATAAGGAACTCAAACAACTCAATAGCAAGAAAAAATAAAACCCGACTTAGAAATGGCCAATGTATACACGAAAAAATGCTCAGCATTACTAATCATTAGGAAAATGCAAATTTCAACCACATTGAGATAACACCTCACATTTGTTAGAACAGTTTTTATCAGAAAGATGAAGATTAATGTTAGACAGGATGTAGAAAAAGGAAATTCTTAGACATTGTTGGTAGGAACGCAAATTAGTACAGCCATTATGGAAAATAGTATGGAGGTTCCTCAAAAAACTAAAAACAGAACTACCATATGAAACAGTAATTCTACTTCTGGAAATATATCCAAAGGAACTAAAATTACCATGTGGAAGAGATATACATAATGAAGTATTATTCAGCCTTCAAAAGGGGAAAAATTCTGTCATTCACGAAAACATGGATAAACCTGGAGGACATTATGCTAACTAAAAAAACGAGGAACAGAAAAAAAAAAAAAATACTACATGATGTCACTTACATGTGGTATCTAACAGTTCAACCCGGAGAAGCAGAGAGTAGAATGATGATTACCAGAGGCTGGGGGAATGGGGAGGAAGGAACAGGGAGTTGTTAATCAAAGGGTGCAAAGTTTCAGATAGGAGAAATATGTTCTTCAATCTATCACACAGTAAGTATAGTCAACAATAATGCATTGTATATTTCAAAATAACTAGTAGAATAAATTTCGAATGTCTCACCATAACAAAATGATAGGTAAGCAAAGTGATAGATACGTTATTTAGCTGATTTAATCACTCCACATTTGTGTGTGTGTCTGTGTATACATATATCAAAACAGCACATTTTATCACATAAAATTAAAATTTGTCAATCAAAAATAATATGAATAATAAATTAAAAATAAAAATAAATAAATATTATATTGTATCAGAAGTTTAGCAGATTTCTCAGAACTATTTTTTTAAATTTAAAAGTATTCCTTTAATCCACCATTATAATTTTTATCCATTTTTTATGTGCATACAAATTACCTAGGCCCATAAACTCTCATTAGGATGTCACTGGACAGAACTGCCACTGATGGCCCCTCCCCACTAATAATATATAGTGATTATCTGTTGAATTTATCATTTGCAATTATTACTGTAATTTTATTTTAATGGAATGAAAATGAGATAATTAATTCTATAAAATCATAGCTTCTGCCAAGAGCTATGTCACACAGAAGAATATCAGACAACTTCTCAATTTATTTAATTCTATCTGCTATCCATAGTCAAAAGTTAAAGCAGGTCTTGAGGCTGAATTTTACCTGTTATTACCTCAATAAGATAATAAAGATCTCATATTTAACAGCTTGGTCCCTGATCAATGAGAATATGGGAAATAAAAAAAGTCAATGTTTGCAGTACCTTTTAAAGTAAAAAACAATATCATATTGGTTGAAGCAAATGGACTATAAAATCTACAATCTTTAGGAAATTTTTTTCAAGTCAAGATCTTCAAGGCAGTGTTCACCACTCTTCAGAAGCTAGAGCAGCCAAAATATGTAGTCACCTGGTCCCTAACTCAAAGATTTTATGGAAAATGGAAGGTATCGATCCACTGATAATACCACTGATCTACCTGTGTGCCCATTGTTTTTGTTTTTTGTTTTTAATTTTTCTCCCAGTAGTAAAGAAGGAATTGTATACAAATTATGTATTAATCTTTTATAAATTTCTAAAAATTATTAGAGAAGTATATATTCATTGCAGAGAATACTAAAATGTAAGCATGAAAAATCACCTGTAATATGACTTTACTTACATGATTTTTCTAGACTTCTTCCTATACATATACACACACAAATATATAGATATAACTTTTCTTGCAAAAATTGATTCATATCATAATATGCATTTGCAACTTGCAGTTTTGCTAAAAGTACTTTCCCAATTCATTTAAAGTCTTCTGCAATTTTGTTTCTAATCCTTCTATGGCATCCACTTCACAAATTAGCTTTAATTAATTTAATCATTTCCCTACAGTTGGACATTCAAGTTGTTTCTAGTTTTGGGCTTTACAATGAACAAATATATCTTTACACACATTTTCTGTCACACACTTGAGTATTTCACTAAAATAATTTCTTAGAAGCAAAGTATTCTGATAAATCCTATGCTTATTTCATGAACTAAATATAAACATATGTGTGTGTGTATAGATAGATAGATAGATAGATCTATAGATATTGCTGATCTGTTCTCCAGAAAGGTTTTAAAAATTTTCACACCCTCCAATGGCGTAAGAAGCCAATTTCCCTTCTAAAACACTGGCTATTTTAGTTTATTTTTTAATTTACCATTTTTTTGTTAGGTGAAGATAAGTGGTGTAAGTAGTATCTCATTATTATTTAAAATTTATCACTAGTAGAGACTACTCTCATATTGTCCTTTCTATTTCTTTTTTTATATCTTATCCATTTTTCTTTTTCCAGTTTTCCATTTGTGTGTACACATTTTTTATTTATAAGCACCCTTGAATACAAGCATATTTGGCATATATATCTTAAACATTTAAATTTTTATGTACTTTTTTGCAATACAAAACTCTTTAATATTCACATGTTAAATGCTAACAATCTTTTCCTTTGTGGTTTCTGCCCTTTGTATTATACTTAGACATGCCTTTGCTATCCTGAGATGTCAAAAGTGTCCTGCTATCTCTTCTTCCATTTCTAAAATGTTTTATTCATATTCTTTTTCTAATTTAGCTCATTAATCATCTTAAATCTATTTTAGTGTATCACCAATCATGTTTCTTTTTTGCTTTTGTTGTTTTGTTTCTTTGTGCAAATAATATGTTTTTGAAATGATTCATTTGTTTTACTTTGCTTTAATTAAGGATCCTAGCCAGATCTCTAATGTATCTTACAGCTTGAATAGTCTGTAGGTCATCTAAATGTTACCTAGAATCAACTTAGTCTAATATGTAGCTGTATATTTACACATTATTTTAACCCCTGTAAAATCTAAATGAGGATTTGGCATTATGATAGTGGTTTTCATTAAGAGTCAATAGTATATATTATAAAATATATATTATATTAGTTATCCAAAACTTGGTTTTGTAACACCATTTTTTATTATGCCAACGCCCTTGACTATCTCATCATACAATATTTTCTATTTTATTTTTTGAGAAATCTCAGGAGCAATTTCTTTTATGGACTCAAAAACAGGAAAATTTGTCTTTAGCAACTGATTTCTTATATATGACAAACAGTATTAACTTTATACTTGATGAAGTATCCTTCCATTCTGTCAGTGTATCTCATGAATTTATAATTTAGAAAGCTGACTCAAACCATTTTTGGAAGAAGACAAGTGTTTATCCATCCATCCATGTCATAGTATGGTCTGGTTAAGCCCCAGAAGTTGGGACTTTATCTGTTGGGACAAAGGATAAAGTATTATTTAAAGGACTTCATGTTCCAGACTCCACAGTAAACACTTTAGTATATATTTCCTCATTAAGTTTACATAACAGTCCTATTTATTATTATTGTTTCTTCTCTTTTTTTAAGGATTAAAGAATTGGGACTCTGAATTTTTAAATAAGTTTATTAAGTATACTTAGAAAATAGCAGAAGTAAGATTAGAAGTTGTTCATTGCTATTAATTTCAAAATCCACACTCTTGCCCACTCTACTAGAATGGGGTCATAAAACTGGAGAAAGTTTGAAAAACCTGTGGAGATAAATCTTTCCATGGGTGCGATACAAAATATGTTATCTGTCATCTCTTGAAAGATAGGATCCACTTGGTAAATTCTCCCTGTCCTGACATATCAATCCTGAACAATCTTGAATTCATAAAAATAATCAGTAATTATATGATATAATTGAGAGTTATTCTATTGATTTTACAATTAAATCCAAGCCAGAAGATTTCAGTATGCAATTGACTAACCAATCAAAATATTTCCATAAAGTTCTGAACAAATTGTGTTCCATCCATCACTAATTCTGCAGAATGCTAGATATAACTCTGTTTCATTAGCTCTATGACAGTATCTTCTTGTAACCACCCTGAAATGTGATTTATTTTGTAGTCAATGGCATCTTACAATTGCTGTTGGGGTAAAAGCCATTGTATTATAGTTATCACTGCTTGAGCATGTGCAAATGTGTTTTCTCCTTTGTGGAATTACTACCCAATGGCAGTTTAAGTAGTTAATTAATGGCCGTTTAAATTAATGGGCCTTTAAGTGCATCCTGAGTGTTGTCTTAAAAACCTTTCTTTAATCCCTCTGGGTAAAATCAAGAATGTACCAGGATAAAAATTTGCTGAATGGATTCACGGACTTGAAAGACTATCCCAGGGATAATAATGGATCATTATTTTAAGAAAGCCTATATTGTCAATCATCTTGACGGCAATGAGAGAAACAGTGAATGGAAAACACATACGCATCAGTAAATTTTCATTGAAAAGTGATTCAAAAAAGTCAGCTTCCAAATGTAAATTTGCTTGATCAAATTATTTTGCTTATTTTTTATTTTTGTGTATGTATAAGAATGATGTAAAATCCAAAAGTTGTGTCTGAATTAGTTATGTCTAAAAGAGTTTCTTTAACAGGGATAAAATAATTCTGAGTGAAAAGAAAGTTTTGCCTTATAATTCAACTATTAACATATTTTTCTTTGTTTTTTTATGTGGCATTTATTTTTTTTACTTCAGAATATTACAGGGGTACAAATGTTTTGGTTATATGGATTGCTTTTGTTCTGCTTGAGTCGAAGTTATAAGTGTGCCCATCACCCAGATAGTGTACATTGTACCTATTAGGTATGATTTAACACATCCCCATAAATGTGATCCTCTCCTCCCCCCTCCCACCTGTATGATTTCCATTGAGTTTTACTTCTATCTGTGCACATGGGTGCTGACTGGTTAGTTTCAATTTAATAGTGAGTACGTGTGGTGTTTGTTTTTTCATTGTTGTGCTTAGGAGGATGGTCTCCAGTTCCATCCAGATTGTTATAAAAGATATTCATTCATTTTTTATGGCTGAGTAGTACTCTATGGTGTACATATAACACATTTTATTAATCCACTCATGAATTGATGGGCACTTGGGTTGATTCCAAATCTTTGCGATTGTGAATTATGCTGCAATAAACATTCGAGTACAGGTGTCTTTTTGATAAAATGACTTTTTTTTCCTTTGTGTAAATACCCAGTAGTGGGAGTGCCAGATCAAATGGTAGACCTACTTTTAGTACTTAGAGGAATCTCCATATTATTTTCCATAGAGCTTGCACTAGCTTGAAATCCCACCAACAGTGTATAAGTATTTCTTTCTCTCTGCATCCATGCCAGCATCTACTGTCTGGGGACTTTTCTTTTTTCTTTATTCTTCTTTTTTTGAGACAGAGTCTCACTCTGTTGCCTGGGCTAGAGACCTGTGGCATCAGCCTAGCTCACAGCAACCTCAAACTCCTGGACTCAAGCAATCATACTGCCTCAGCCTCCTGAGTAGCTGGGACTGCAGGCATGCACCACCATGCCTGGCTAATTTTTTCTCTATATATTTTTAGTTGTCCTGCTAATTTCTTTCTATTTTTTTTTAGTAGAGATGGAGTCTCACTCTTGCTCAGGCTGGTCTCTAACTCCTGAGCTCAAACGATCAGCCCGCCTTGGTCTCCCAGAGTGCTAGGATTACAGGCATAAGCCACCGCACATGGCCTGGGACTTTTCAATAAGAGCCATTCTCACTGGGGTTAGGTGATATCTCATTGTGGTTTTGATTTGCTTTTCTCTGATGATTAGTGACATTGAACTTTTTCTCATATGTTTATTGGCCATTTGTCTCTCTTCTTTTGAAAAGCTTCTATTCATGTCTTTTGCCCACTTTTTAAAGGGATTGTTTCATTTTTCCTTGCTGATTTGCTTGAGTTCTTTGTAGATTCTGGTTAATAGCCCTTTATTGGATATATAGCAGGCAAACATTTTCTCCCATTCTATAGGCTGTCTATTTGCTCTGTTGATTGTTTCTTTGTCTGTGCAGAAGCTTTTTAATTTAAGGGTGGGCTTCATCGCAGGGATGCAAGGATGGTTCAACATATGTAAATCCATAAATGTGATTCACTACATAAACAAAAACAAAAACAAAGATCATATCATCATCTCAATAGATGCAGAAAAATCATTTGACAAAATTCAGCATCCTCTTATGATAAAAACTCTCAACAAAATAGGCATAGACAGAATATACCTCAAAATTATAAAAGTCATATATGACAAGCCCACAGCCAACATCATACTGAATGGGGCAAAGTTGAAAGCATTCCCACTCAGAACTGGAACAAGATAAAGATGCCCACTGTCAATACCTCTATTCAACACAGTGCTGGATATCCTAGCCAGAGCAATTAGGCAAGAGAAGAAAACTAAGGGTATTTAAATTGGGAAAGAGGAGGTCAAACTATCACTGTCTGTTGATGATATGATCTTATATCTAGAAAACCCCAAAGATGCTGGGGTTTTCAATCCTGGAATTGATAAATAAATTCATCAAAGTCTCAGGCTACAAAATGAATATACACAAATCAGTAGCATTCTTATACACCAACAACAGTCAAGCTGAGAATCAAATTAAAGACTCAATACATTTCACATTAGCTACAAAGAAAATAAACTACCTAGGAAAATATTTAACCAAGGAGGTGAAAGCTCTCTACAAAGAGAACTATGAATCACTGAGGAAGGAAATTGCAGAAGATGTAAACAAATGGAAACATATCATGCTCATGGTTTGGCAAAATCAACATTGTTAAAATGTCCAGGCTACCCAAAGTGATTTACAGATTCAATGCAATACCCATCAAAATACCATCATTTTTTGCAAATCTAGAAAAAAATAATTCTACACTTCATTTGGAACCAGAAAAGATCCCAAACAGCCAAAGTAACTTTAAGCAACAGGAAAAAATCGGGAGGCACCACTTTAACAGACTTTAAGCTATACTATAAGGTGATAGTAATCAAAACAGCATGGTACTGGCACAAAAATAGAGACATAGACCAATGGAATAGAAGAGAGAACCTAGATATAAAACCATCCACATACTGCCATCTGATCTTTGACAAAGTAGATAGCAATATATACTGGGTAAAAGTATCCCTATTCAATAAATGGTGCTGGGAAAATTGGATAGCCACATGCAGAAGATTGAAACGGAATCCATATCTCTCACTACTCACAAAAATTAATTCAAGATGGATAACATACTTAAATCTAAGACACGAAACCATAAGAATTCTAGAAGAAAATGTTGGAAAAACTCTTCCGGATATTGGCCTAGGCAAAAAATTACCCAAGGGCAATCACAGCAACCACAAAAATAAACAAATGGGACCTGACTAAATCGAACATTTTTTTTTTATTGGTATATTATATAATGGTGATCTTTCCATTGATTGTCACTTAAATTAGGTGAAATATAGTCTTTAAACATTTACTATCTGGTCATATTTTAATGGAAACAATGAGTAAAACAAAGTTGAATATGTATCTTTAATATAGGACTTAGAACTTTTATTATACTAAAGTACATTGTGAATATTCAAAGTAGGTAGCATTTCCCAAATTTGTTGGCCCTTTTCCAGAATTTGGGACAATAATGTTCCATTGAAAACATTTTGAGAAACACAGCTTCATTGTATTTTCTATATCTAACCAAAAATATTAGTTACAAACAAAATATAAATTGATCCTATTAGAGAAAAACCCTGTGAAAAAAATATAATTATTTCTAAATATTGTTTTAATTCTTCTATTAGCAAGTTTTTAATTATACCAAGAAAATGGTAGTAAACACATATACATATATTTGCCAATACATGTATTTACATTCATTTCCTGGAACAGTATCTGGTGTCAATAGACATTCTCTGTCTGGCACATGCCGTCTCTTATCTATAATTCACTTGCTCTCATTCTTTTTGTCTTTTTCACCCTTTCACATATATGTGTGTTTTATCAATATGTCTCTATATCTAGAGACACAAATTAGAATTACTATTTATACTTACTAAAAGTGTTTTTGCCTTATTAAGATATATATTTTATGTTAGCCTTGTAATATATAGATAGATAGTAAAATTTGGCTCCAAAGTACTAGTTGGTTTCATTAAGAAAATAATATCATAACAATAATTTTTAATATTTTATTAAATTGCATTGGTCTAATCTGTATTTAGTCAGCATTCTTTTCTGGGAAGCCAATAAGGAAATCTAATTATGTTTTTAAACTTTGAGTTATTAAGAAAAAAAAGAATATGACCCATAAAAACTATTATGAATTGGTTGTCACAATTTTTAACCCAAGTTGTATCTAACATTATATGATGGAATGCATTAACTCAAAGCACAGAAATTATAGCTACAAATAGTCCATTTTGTGACTATCTAGGCTAACTAACTGTAAATGTAGAGTATATAATTTTTTAAACAAGAACGATCTTTATAACATATAGAGATTTCTATTTATGCAGCAATAATGATAATACCTTTTTCTGAGTGTTACTGTGATTATTAAATGATTTAACACATAAAACACTTAAACAGTTCATGATTCATAGTAAGTGATCACTAAATGTTACCAATTATGTTTGTGGTTGTTTTAATGTAGCTATGCACCTCAAGAGGCACATCATCTCCTAACAGAAGTGCAGGCTATTTTCTGAGCTTGTGTATTTCTGTTATATATCAGATGAACGCAGTGGGAAATCAAACACTTACTTTTGCCCACATGCCCTTTCAGCGAGAAACATACCATACATCACTTCCAAGACTTCTCACAATTGCACTCCTACAGGTATCATTTAAGGTCTCAACCCAAAGATTTTTCTAACCCCAAAGAACTAATAAAAGTGAAACTGAAACTCCATTCCTCTCTGCACTTGCCATTTCTCCTATCCACATTGTGCACTGGGGTGATTTTGACACATATGCCACACATTAACAAAGAAAAACACAAATTCCACCATCATGGACTCTCAGTTAAGATATCACAGAAAGAATAGTAGAAATTGAGATTAAAAAAAAAAAACTATTCTAAGAGAACATGTCAGTTTGTGGTTTGAATGAACAATTGTAAAAATTATTCTTGGCTACCATTGTCAACCAATTTTCCCCTGCTGTCCTAAACTATTATAAACGAGTGAGCTGAAAAAGGCTATAGGAGTGTCATTAGTAGACTCTAGGATACCGTGCAATGTTTCTGTCGAAAAACCAATGACCAAAATTTCAATAAGCATACGTTTGACCTATGACTTCTGGGAATGGTAGAGTAACATATTGCTCCTGCGTTTCCCATGCAGTATTTTTCTTCTTCCAGCACCAGTCCTATCAGAGAATTGATACTGAAAACAAAGCAAAGTTTATGTACTGCATGCACAAGATACAGTACACAAACCAGACTTAACACTGCTTGGTATGAGAACATCTCAGCGATTACTAAATAAGGGCAACATTCAGTCATGATGAAAGCAGGCCAAGGCTATCAGCTATATTATTGTGATACTAAAATATTCTTCTGCTTACTAGTCTATTTCTTTACTCCACAGAGAATTCTAACATGCCTCTCTTCTTTTTTGGAGGTTTTAAAGTTTTTATCAAGATGTCTTTGTTCTAGGACTATGCCACCACTGAATTTCACAGACCTTCTGTATCCATAGACGGGATTGGGCAACTGAAGGGAAGGCAGGATGCCAGGATTCCAACCACTTGAAAGGAAATAGCACGTGTGCAATGTAGTTTTTGTTTTCCTGTGAGGGTTTGATTTGTCCCGGGGAAAGTAAAACATTTTGAATTATATCATTGCAGTGGCACTCAAATGTACAGACTCTGGGGAGCATCAGGAGTGTTTCTTAAAATATATGTATGAACCTTATTTCTCTTGTCCTCTAACTTTGTTTGTGACAAATAGGTTAATGCCTCAAAATCGCTGGTCAAAAGATGAAGGAATCTGTTACCAGAAAATTCTGGAGAAAAAAATTTCAATGCAGTAAAAATTTATGTATTAACAACAGTGTAAAATCACAAAATTGTGTCAAAATTCAAACTCTGTTTTAGAAATGACCTTTCACAGGTGAAAAACCTGAGGCTTGGAAATTTGATTAGACTTGGGTGAAACAGCACAACCAGGAAGTGAAAGGGCATGTACTGGAACCTGGGTCTTCTAACTTCCAGGTTACTGCCCTTAACATCTGTTTCTTCACTCGAAACGTTGTTTCTCACCCTGTGTTATACACTTTGCTGGGGAATGGGAATACAGTGTTGAACAAAAATCATATACAGTTTTTTCCCTCATCAGCTTGATTAGTGCTTAGTAACCAACACAAAGAGAAATTAATGAATGTGAAATTACAAATGTATTAGAGATGGGCAGGGTATAAATGCAAAGAATAGACAACTGATCCAATGGTGGTTGGAGATGGCCAGGTTAGGCAAGGCTTCTCTGAGGAAGTGCTTTCTGGGTGGAGATCTAAAGGTGGGTGACACGAGATAGAGCAGAGTGGGTGGGCATTATAGGAAGTGCTAATTGGTTTAACCGTTTGGGAACATATTGATAAAAAGTGTTTTTTTCCTTTGGCTATTTCCAAGGATTATTCACTTGCTTGTTTCTGTATTATTTTCTGAAGCAGATACTAAGATGTCCCTCTATTATAACATATTTCCTGGGATTCATGCCTAGGTGTGATCCCATTCCCTTGAGAATGGGCAGAACCTGTGATTTGTTTCTAATCAAGAAAATAGGACAAAGGGATGCGGCGTCGCTTTCATGATAACACATAAGATTGTACCTTACATCTTGCTGGCAGATACTCTACTCTCTGCATATGTGGCTTTTATGAAGCAAACTACCACATGGTGAACTGGCTTGTGGAAATGCCCACATGACAAGAAACTGTTGGCTAACAGCCAGCAAGGAACTAAAGGCTTCAGTTTGATAATCCACAAGGAAATAAGTTCTGACAGTAGCCACATAATCCTGGAAGCATACCCTTCCCCAGTCTACTCTTGAGATGAGATTGCAACCCCTGCCAACACATTAATTACAGCCATGTGAGAGACCCCGAGGCAGGGGCCCCAGATAGGCCATCCCTGGGTTCCTGACCCACAGGAATTGGGAGATAATCACTGTGTGTGGATTTGAGCCACTAAGTTTGTGGTAATTTAGTGTACATTGATAGATAACTAATATATTACCCCTCTGTGTCATTTCGGATTGCATTTGAAATGTCTTCGTTTGGATTCTAACAGCATTAAGTCTTTGAACATCTTATAAAAATCTCCCAGAAAACTAAGAAAAAGATTCTGGGAGGAATATTATAAGGTTGTTCAGATCGTCATTTCATGTCTTAATATATTCATTTAAAAAATCTTTTAAAAGTTCGACTTCTATAAATATTAACACATAACTAAGACTAGATAAAGAAAGATATTCTACCACCTCTTTTTGAAATGTCATACTAGAGTCTAAAAAGCATTAGGCTGCAAACTGTGGAGCAATGGAGACTTACATTACTAATTTCATTCATGCGAATGATCCACCTGACTATGAATTCCAGGTCTGTGATATACTAGCCATATGACCCTTGATTAATTACTTTACTCCTGGAAGGTATAATAGATATAATAATTACAAATATTTCATGGGATCATTATGAGGAAATAAATGAGATAATGCATACAAAGTTCCTGGCACAGAATTAAGGCTCAAATATTTTAACTGTTGATTAGTAGGTTGAAAAAATGATAAATGCCATTTGTTCAGTTATATAAACTTTGCAGTAAAGTATTTCATAATTAAATAACAGATTACAGTTTTATTTTACTTTTTAAATTTCTAGATATAAATATAAATAATTTTTAAGTTTATATTTCTTCTGTTAGATTAGAAAAAGTTTAAAGCAATTTTTAATGATTTTAGTCATGGATTAAGATATTTGCTGCTTCATATAATAGTCATTAAGGCAGTGTTTTAATGGGGCTAAATAATCTTAATCCATTTTATATTTCTAGCCACATATTATATGTCCTGTAAAAATACTGTTGTTAATATGTCTTCTTATTAGATAGTACAAGTTTTCCTGAGACTTGGACTTAAATATTCTTTTTAAAGTCACAGTCTGTTAAATTTTAAATGAATACAGAAGATTCTTAGCTATCAAAGCCAATGTAGAGGCATCATGACTGAACAATGCATATCAATGGTTAATCCAAGGAAAATTATCTTTTAAAAAATTTTTATTCTTATTATTTTTAATGACATTGTAATTATACATATTTATGGGGGTACAATTTGATCTTTTGATACACATATATGTTGCACAATGATCAAATCAAGGTTGAGCTCATTCATATGTGGAATTACAAAATAAGATTTGATATCACAGAGAGTGGAACAGTGAATATGGGAGGGGGCATGAGGAGAGGATGGGAAGAGGTTGGTCAATGGGTACAGAGGAAAATTATCTTTGTCTTCTTAATACACGACATTTAATACATACCTTTGTAATACAGGAAATTGTTGTGACCAATCTGCCTCCTGCATTGCTTAAATTAGGCAGAATAAAATGCAATTTTTATGCATGTATAAACTAAATTATATTAGGTGACTACAGCAGAAAGGATGGATAGTGGTTTTGAAGTAAATTTTCTAGAGTTCAGGCTTTTCTTATTAGCGAGAAGTATGAAAAGAAGTCATGCTTATCAACATAAAATACTAGTTACATTCCTTCTCATTATCTCAGATGAAGGCACAGGGCTGCAAATCTAGGATCATTCCTAAGATAGTCAACCAAGGGGTCTCAGTAACATTTGTGATAATTTATCAATTCTTAATCTGAATATTGAACAAGTGTAGCAGAACAATCTCCTGCTATTATCCCAGTGAACCTTTTGAATGAGGGTTGAACTTAAGTGTGGTGTGTAGGTGAAGGTTTCTCTTATAAAGAATTGGCATTCCCTGTGTTAGTTCCCTCCCGTGGAAAACTGGAGGTGAAATGGTGAGTGGGTCTGAAATTTGAGTAGTCTAACTGGGGTTGAGAGTACTCCCAAATGATGGAGGTCATATCAATGCAGTCACAAGAAGGAAGGCCAAGATAATTCAACTAAAAATGAATGCACCCCCAAAATGGTGGCATGTCCTCAAGGACCCCTGAGTTTTTATTCACTTCTAGGCCACAGCAACAGCATGGTGAAAACACTAAAGTCTTTCTGTGAGATCTTCCCTGACTACCCTATCTAAAATGGCACTGCTACTCCACCCAGTTCCCTGTCATGATCTACTAATTCCCTCGGCTACTACTATCATAATCACACATACTATTTAATTATTTATTTATTGCCTGTCTTTATACTAGAAGGTAAGCTCCGTGAAGAAAAATATTTTTGTCTGTTTCATGTACCTCTAGATCCCTAGGACCTAGAGGAATGCCTGGGACATATTAAATACTGAATAAATGTCTGTTGAATGAATGAATAAATGAACTATTATTTTTAAGTCAGGTTGACTACTTCCATGTAATTTTTCATTTTTATTTCCTTCGTGTTCTCTTCTAGGCTTCAGTGTAGTCTCCTTTAAATACTTTAAACTGAATTTTTAGACCAAAGCCTCAGAGTGATTCTTCCTTTATTGTTAAATTTAGATGGTCTGGGCTTAGCTTAGCGGTGCAAGTGCAAAGAAAAGGCTAATTTCTTCCTTCCTCCCCCCTACTTCCTCCTTGCATCTTTCTTCCATCGCTCTTGCTCTCTTTTAACAGTAGAATGAACATTTATTAAACATTTACTATAAGGGAGATTTTGCGCTATGTAATTCCATCTCTCTTTTTCTTTCTCTTTTAAATGCCAAGAAATTTTTTGTTGCGAAAATAAAATAAAAAGTTCCCAGTGTCCATATGGGCCATAGATATGTAGAAAAGGTAGGTCACAAAAAAGACAATGAACGGAACTCAGACAACTCAAAAAGAAAAAAAAAACACTGGACTAAAATATTTAGGTCCTTATTATAGAGGAATTATTATCACATCATCTTTTATAATTTAATATTTGTTGTATATACTTACCAAGCTAATGTACATTTAAATATAAACTATATATGTTACCCATTTTCAGCAAAGCATTTCACTGTCTTCAAAAAATCCCATTTTAGGTAAGCCTTCAGGTACAATTAAAAGAACATATCTGGATGAAGTGAATACTAACATTGTATTATATTCCAGGTTCTGATGCTGAGAGTATTCAAAATAAGGTCTATGGCAACCCTCACAGAATTCTGCTTTAGCAAGGCTTATTCTTTTCTAGGTGTGG
Organism: Indri indri; assembly: GCA_004363605.1. Taxonomy (NCBI): domain Eukaryota; kingdom Metazoa; phylum Chordata; class Mammalia; order Primates; family Indriidae; genus Indri; species Indri indri. Next base: position 35,475 of record RJWJ010013391.1, read on the forward strand.
AATTATATCTTCACTAGTTTATAAAGGGATAAATTCGCTAAAGCTGTAGAGAACTTATCTGGGAATCCTTTGATATTTGCTATAGTTTAGGGGACAAGTCTTAAGGTTTTTTGGCTTTATTTCTTCAACCTAACTTCATGGAACCATGGAAAATCCACCGATTATACTGTCCTAGATATCAATGAGCTTGAAGCAAAAAAAAAAAAAAAAAAATTCTTATCACATTTTTAAAATTTTGTCTTTTTGACATAATATGCCAGTAAGTGGGCAACATTAACCTATAATTTCTTGTTTGTTTTCAGTTTGTATAAAAGATACTCAACATGATTTTCATAGTAATTGGGGTTACAAATTCAAAAGACTTCAATAAGACACAGATACTGAAAAGTTACGCTGCGGGTACATCTTTCATTCTATTAACTGAATTTTTAAAAATAAAAACCTCAAATTCTCACATTCTTTTTAAAGTCTAACTCTGCTGGAAAAAAAGGATCTTCATCTCTTTGTACTGACTTAGTGAAAGATTATAGGAAAGAAATATATTTCATGATTTATCTCAAATTATATACATATATATACTCCCTCTAGTGTAGTTCAAAGTATGCTCCCAAAAGACCCTTGTTTTTATTTAGCTGTATAATGTAACACATAAGCAAGAAGAGAGGTCCTTGAATAGTATGAGCTGAGCTCAAAATAGAGGGACTCTACTGAAGATGAGACTTGCCCATTTAATGTAATATAATTTTTAGAAAAGAAAAAGTGAGGTGAGTATTTGTATAAAAAAAAAAAAAAACACTCCATTCTCTTTCAACCACCTTGAGATTCCAGGTAAAGATATCTTTATTATGTATTTTCTTAATAAACAGAACTTCTTTGTTAGGTATTTAACTGCTCCATATCATTTATTCCAAGCGAAAAGAAAGGTAAATTATATATTCCTTTGACTCCCTTGTGTGACATCATCTAGGCTTTCTATTTTGTAAAATCTGAAAGTCTTCAGTAATGACTACATTCTTCCAATAAAATGCAATTTAAAAGAATTATGAAGCCTCTAAATGGATATGCCAGTTGATGCATTACCAGCACAAAAATAAAATCAAATGTGGACTCTCATAATCTTTATTACTCAAAGCATCCAGTAGATGGAAGCCTTTTCCTTTTAAAACTCAAAACTGCTTCGAAGGCATGCATGCGGTTCGATTTGCTATTCCTGAAGAACAAGCAGCTGGAAATAGCTGGGGAAAAACAGTTGCTCTGTTAAGAGTGTATCAGAAAGACCGCAATTTACCTGATTTGTAAGTGGTTGGAAAATTGCATTATCAAAGTCAAGTTGTTTTGACCCCCATGACGTGAATGAAAAAGGGAAGAATAAATTGATTGATTCCTGAAGCCAGGCTCTTGGTGGCTGCACACACAAAACTTTTGTCTGTCTTCCTGCATTAGTGTCCACGTTCTTGTTGCCCCCTTTCAGTAATAAATTCCTAGGCTAGTGATTACATCTGTTTCAGTCCATTATAGTTTACTGGAAGCACCCTATCCCCAACCCCCATAATCAGAGGATGTTCTGTTTTAGACCCTCCTGGGATGAGCAAAGGAAAGTAGCCCAGGATTTCTCTTAAGGGAGATACTCAAGTGCACAGCCTGGCTGTGTTTCCTCTTTGTCCCTATGCATAGCTTCTATCTTCTTCTCTTGGGCTGCTCATCTCTGCCTTCTTACCAGAGTCTTGAGTATTATCTCTGAGAACACGCATAGATGGTCTTTACACTTGGCTGTCCAGGAAATGAACAACTGTGTTCTAAATAATCGAATAGATTTAATCACTAAGATAAATTAAATCGCTATTTTTCTATTAGATTGGTTATCTAGCTCCATGTCTCCTTAAAAAGATATTTAAAACAGGGGTGGTTTAAAAAAGTCTAGGCTTGGAACATTTCAACATACAGTGTAAATGGGTATTTTTGTCAGTTCAAACCTCGGTATCAAAACTTCACTTGGTCAGGGAAGGCACTTCTTTAACTCCAAAAGGGGCAGTTGAATGGTGTTTTCATGTGTTTACAAGTTGAACTAATGAAACAATTATTTACAATGACAACCTCTGCTAGTGTACTTAAAATCAACCTTACACACTTTCCACTGAATTGCATCATAATTAGGTAATAGTTCCCATGCCCTCCTTGTTTTAGTCAGTTCTGAAGTTTATAGTTAACCTTTAATTTAGAGCCTTGCTGTTCTTGTACTAAGAGTCATCCGCTCATGTTTCATCGAAAACTCATTTAACTGTCTCTCCATATGCTTTTAAGGACAAAAAAAAATTATGCTTAATTAAGATTTGAAAAACAACAGCTACCACAACTTCTCCAGGTCAATAGTATATAACTATCCCTTCTTCAACAGACAAATCTGGGTAAAATATTTGGATGATATTTACTGACTACTGGAAATTCACCACATATTTAAATAGCTTCTAGCAATACGGACAATAAAATCATATTACCAATTTGCAAAATGGAAATTTTAGTCTCCCAGTTACACCCAAAATTTCTATACGGCACAAGTCAAGAAAGAAGGAAGCAGGGAAAGGAAAAAGACTGGAAGTAAAGATAGCATTGTTGTTCTAACTGGTAAACTGACCTAGCTGACAAGTCTGAAGGAAGAACTCCTAAAAGGCTTTGAGGAGCTTTGGCATATTTTGAACACCACTTTAGCCTTACAACTTGAAAGACTGAAAATGGCACTCAGATGTATGAAATCTGTATTCACAGATAATACAAAGCAAAACACAAACAAAACCCACAGAACCCTGAGTATCTTTGTTATTGTTCAGACCCTGTTTAAAAGAATCTTAAAAGTTTTAAAACAGTACTCCTGCCATACTTGTGAACTACTATCACAAGGCCAAGGCAAGATTTGGGCCCACGGTGGCAGAATGTCTGTTGTTACTATTCTGTGGTCAAAACCTGTTTTTGTGTCTTTTGATGTAATGGTTATGTAAGCCAAAGCAATTCAAAAAATAGTGGAAACGTGGGCTGCTCATTTGTTTAAAAGCAAATATGATATTTATACAAGATTTTGGGGGGCAAACAGTCCAGCGATGGGGTTATCTATCTGTTCTGTCCCTTACCAGGTGGTCTTCCATAAGGAATATACCTTTTTAGACATCATTTTTCTTAGTAAATTGGGGGTCTTAACTAGATGATCAGCCTTCAAGATTTTGAATTTGAATTTAAAATTACATTCAAGGTTTTTGAAAGATCAAGACATGGACAGACAGAAGCAAAGACATAAGGAACAGAAAAATCAGTCTTATTTATACCCAAGCCTCAATTTAAATGGTGAGTACATACATACATAATACAACTTCAGTTTTGTCATAGCATTCCTTGCATTTAATTTGGTTACAAAACAGCTAAGTTCAGTGCTTTTCTTTTCTTTTTTTTAAATGAGTGTATTTCCTCACATACTGTGCCAGATGTCTTAGCCTGGCATCAGCATCTGGTAATAAATAATAAGTGCTGAAGCTTTACTATAAAATGTATAAAACTGAGGAATTCTTTTTGTACATTATTCATTTTTTATAATGTTTTCATGACTCTAATTGACTCAGTCATTAAAATACTTGGTAAAATGTTCTGATTTTTTATAACCAAAATTCAATTTTAGCTTATCTTAGCTACTAGAAATAGTGTCCTTTAAAAAAATGTTCCCAGAAAAACAATTTTTAGACATAAAATTCATGATTAAATAAAAGATCAAGTCAATCTTTTAACTTATTTTAACATTGTCATATTGAAAATGGAAAAAAAGAAATGGACTTCATAACGTTTTCATCATTTGAGTTTGTCTATAAAAGAATGATTGTTTTAAACATACAGCAATATTTGCACACTGTGAAAACTTAAAATATGTGGATAAAGAAGAAAGTAATAATAACATACAATCCCACTACCCAGAAATAGGCATGTGACATTTTAATCACATTTCTTTTCAATATTTATTTTCTATGTATTTTTCAGCCAGCTGAAAACATACTGTATTTTGCACTGGTGCTTTTTATATTTTACCTTATTTTCTAAGTAATTTCCTAATGAAATACATCTTATAAATATTTTAATGGCTGCCTGATAATATATCTAATAGATGCACCATGATTTAGCTGATCGATCCCTTATTGTTGATTGTCAGATTTTACCCCTATATAATATTACAAATGACATCAGGATGAATGCATTTGTATATAAATATTTGTATGAACATTGTAATAACCTGTAAATCTCTTTCTTAGTAGGGCTCCGGGGACTAAAAATCTGTTGTTTATTACCTCTAGTCATTAGGAAAAGTTTGCAACCACAGAAATCAATCAGTAAAGCAGAGAGAATAGTGGATTCTTCCATACCCTCAGATCACAACCTCTTTGGATTATTAACCTGAGTAAATTCTATTCTTCTCTCTAGACAATTTTTGAATTAGTGTGACAGTAAAATCTCATTCAATTTGATGAAT
>RJWJ010013392.1:0-28916 GCA_004363605.1 Indri indri
GGAATTTATAGTTTCTATAATACCATTTAATATTTGTGTAAATATTTTTAATTATCTTCATTTACTTTGTTGCCAATTGATAGGGAAAAAGTTAGATTTACCTCAACACTCCCCATATCATTCTTCATTTATTTATTCAATAAGTACTTATTAAGCATATACTCTGTGCCGGACAACTGTTCTAGACACTAAGGATACACTGGTGAACAAGACAGACAAAGATTCTGTCCTCTTGGCACTTACCTATTAGTGGGGGAGCCAGGTAATAAACAAGGAGATGAATGAATAATTTCAGATAGTGATTAGTGCTTTAAAGAAAATAAAGTAGGATAAGATGTTCAAGCGTAATTGGGGTGGAGGGAGAGGTTTGCTGAAGAGCTCTTTTTCTTACTTATTTTTATTTTTGTAATTTTTATTTTATTTTATTTTATTTATTTTTTTGAGACAGAGTCTCACTCTGTTGCCTGGGCTAGAGTGCCGTGGCGTCAGCCTAGCTCACAGCAACCTCAAACTCCTGGGCTCAATCGATCCTCCCGCCTCAGCCTCCTGAGTAGCTGGGGCAACAGGCACATGTCACCATGCCCGGCTAATTTTTTTTTCTATTTTTAGTTGCCTGGCTAATTTTTTCTATTTTCAGTAGAGACAGGGTCTTGCTCTTGCTCAGGCTGGTCTTGAACTCCTGACCTCAAGTGATCCTCCCACCTTGGCCTCCCAGAGTGCTTGGATTACAAACATGAGCCACTGCATCCAGCCTATTTTTCTTTTAGAGATGAGGGTCTTGCTATATTGCCCAGGCTGGTCTTGAATTCCTGGCCTCAAGTGATCCTCCTGCCTCAGTCTCCCGAGGTGCTGGGATTACAGGCATGAACCACCATACCTGGTTTGAGGAGCTCTTTTAGGTAGGGTAATCAGAATAGGCCTCTCTGGGGAGAGTATATATGATCAGAGACCTGGATGATCAGAAGAAACAACCATGTAATGATCGGAGGAAAGAGCATTCCAGGCGATAGGAACAGCAAGTGCTCTGATATGTTTGAGGAACAGCAAGAAGACTAGGGTGGCTGGAGGTAATGAAATAGGCAGGGAATTGTAATATTGGAGTGGTATGTAGGAGCAGACCATGCTAAGGTATTAGAGGCTACAATCAAGAATTTTTACTTTATTTTAGGCTTAAATTCTATTTTAAATGTATTCTGATGGTTTAATTATTTGCCAATATTTATTTCTTAAACTTAATTGGATACACATGAAGAATGATTGTACTTTAGGTGAGAGAAGAGAGTCATGTCGAGTAAGTGAATGTAAAGTTTATTCAGTTGAAAATATTCATCTACTGGAATTCTGGAATGCTTCAGTCTTACTGGTCTGAGGAATCAGTGGTAAGAATTCAGGGCTTCCAGAGTGAAAAGTGATGAGGCAAGTCACGGAAAAGAGTAAGCCAGAGGGGAGAGGGCCCAAAATATGCTTATACACTCCACCCAATCTCGACTAATCACTGAGTGATGCCTGTGTTGTGACCACAAGGGGACCTGCACAAAGCAACAGTTGGAAGCATCAGCTTAGCTGCTACGCATCTCAGTGGAAATGAAGTCTGGAGTTTGAGTCCAGCTGTTGGAACAAAATTCAACTGCTTTGGAAGAAGATAACAGAATTTGTCATCCAAAATGTCTAGCATATAATTTAAAATTATTAGTCATGTGCCCAAATTGGAAAGTGTGACCTGTAATCATGACAAAAAAAGAATCAATAGAAACCAATCTCAAGAGGACCAGAAGTTGGAGTTAGCAGATAAGAACTTTAAAGCAGCTGTTGTAAATATGTTCCAAGAGGAAAATAGAGTAATAATGAATGAAGAGATGGGAGGAATCTCAGCAAAGAAACTGAAACCAAAGAAAAGAACCAAGTGGAAATTCTAAAACTGAAAATAGATAAGCCTTCAAAATTGGCACAAGAAGAAACAGAAAATCTGAGTAGTCCTATATCTACTAAAGGAATTGAATTTGCAATTGTAGTCCTTTCCACAAAGAAAACTCTAGGCCCGGATGACTTCCCTTATATATTCGATTAAACACATAAGAAAGAACACCAATCTTACACAAGCTCTTCCAAGAAAAAAGGACTAGGGAACACTTTCATGAATTCAGTATTACCCTATTACCGAAATTAGGCAAAGACATTTTAAGAAAAGAGATTGCAAGCCAACATCCTTGTGAACATAGATGTGAACCCTTAACAAACAGCAAACATCCTGGAATATATTATAGAGATAATACATCTCATCTAAGTACAGTTTAGCTCAGCATTACAAGATTGATTTCGCATTCAAAAACCAATCAATGTAATGCACCACATTGAGAATAAAGTAGGAAAATCATTCCATTTCATTAGATTTTGAAAGAACATTTTACAAAAGTCAACATCCGTGCATGATAAAACCTACCAGCAAACTAAGAATAGAAAGGAATTTACTTACTCAACCTAATAGCAGCCATGAAGTATATACCGATATTATCACAGTTAATGTTCTCTTGAAAGCTTTATCCCTAAGACCGGGAACAAGGTAAGGATGTTGACTCTTGAATACTTCCATTCAACATTGTACCAAAGATCCTAGCCAGTGCAATAACAGAAGAAGAAAAAAAAAAAGGAAAGAAGGAAGGAAGTAAAAGAAAATGCATCAATGTTTAAAAGGGAGAAATAAAGTCTCTTTTTATGGGTGATATGATCATATACATAGAAACTACTAAGAAATGTAAAAAAAAAAAAAAAAGCCTACTAGAACCAATAAGTGGGTTTAGCAAGGTCAATGTACAAAAATCAACTTTATTTCTATATGATTAACAATTGGAAAGTGAACTAATTTCATTTACAGCATGAAATAAGCAAAGGATTTAAAATAACTAAGTATTGGAGAGAGAAAGAGCAATTAGAACTTTTATACGTTGCTGGCGGGAATATAAAATGTTACAACCACTTTGGAAAACAGTTTGGCAAACTTCGGAAAAGGTAACATACCCAAATCATTCAATCAGACAATCCCACTCCTAGGTATTTGTCCAAGAGAAAATACATGTCTGCACAAACACTTTTACACAAATGCTCATAAGAGCCAAAACCTGAAAACAACTCAACTGTCTGCCAGCGGGTGAGTTGATAAGCAAATTGTTTATATCCATACAACAAAATGCCCTTAGAAATTAATAGAACAAACATATACATAACCACATGGATGAATTTTGAAAACATTATGGTAAGCAAAAAAATTCAGACTCAAATAAAAGTACATATTCTACATTTCCATTTGTATAAAACTCTAGAGAAGAAAAATCTTATCTATAGTGACAGAAAATCAGTGGTTTCCTAAGACTGGGACAGGGAAACACTCCCTGCAAAAGTGTATAAGAAAATGTTTGGGGATGATGGAATGTTTTATATCCTGATGTGACGAGGATCACACATTGATATATACATTGTAGTCGTATGTAAATTGTACCTATATAAAGTCGATTAAAGAAAAGGCAATACATAATCAATTGCCCAAATGACTAGCTCAAACAATAAATTCTACACTTTTTTAAGGTAGGCTTCACCAAATAGTTAAAATTGAAATGGCCCTTTAAGGAGAGATAGGATATAAAATATGCTTTAAAAACAAATAAACAAAAACAAAAGAAAAAAGAACTGAAGGCAAATAAAAAGTCAACCCAGGCACGAATGCATAAAAAGCAGAGGATGAGTGAGCTACAAGGACAATGGCATGATTGGATCGAAGCCAGAAATTTCAAGAGAGTTCTGAGAGATTCAGACAGGAGGTCAGAATGTTGCCAGAACAAGGAGATCAGTCTTTAACCTTTGGGCATTAAATGAACTTTTGAGATTTTTGAGCAGGAAAGTATGTTAGGCAAATGAGTCTGGAGCATAGTGCAGGAAGAATTGGAAAGGAGAGAATTTGTTACAGTTAAGATAACATGACATGCTTTTGCAATAGTCCTGGCTTGAGAAATAAATTGACCTAGAGTGAGGAAAGAAAAAAATATGGAGGCATTATTGAGAAGGAAGAATTGACTGGACATTATGATTAATTTAGACACTGGATTTGTGAAAAAATAAAGAGTAAACAGTGACTGAGTTTTCAAGCCTGTGTAACAAAAAATGGCAGTATCATTAGTAGACACAAGAAGGCAGAATCATTAGTAGACACAAGCCTGGGTAACAAAATGGCAGTATCACCAGTGGACACAATAGGGTCTGAGAAAGCCACCCTGACCCTATCCATACCCCTCTCTAAGACTGGATGAAATGTCATTGCGTACTACCAAAACATGTCATGCTTAGCCCATCATAGCATGTATCACCTTGTGTTGTAAATAACTGTTCGCCAATCTCCCTCAAGGACTCTGTACAACCTGAAGGCGAAGGCTAACTTTCACTAGTATTCCTATGTGCCAGGCACTGTTCTAAGGACCTAAGCGGTTTCCATATGTTCTTCGCACATAGTAAAGGCTTGTAAGTATTTGCTAAGTGAATACTAACGTTGAGCTGGAGAGGATAATGGAACAGAAAAGCAGATGTGTTCCCCAGGCAATTAGAGTGGTGAGGCACAGAGATGGAGTCTGTGGAGGCATTTACATAAAAGTGATAGTTGAAGCCATGATGTAGGATCCCTAAAGGAGAGCTTGTGAGCCTCCTGTGGCACTTAATGTCTTCATTAACAATCTGGCACAATTGCTCCAAAATGGCAAGCAGGAGAGAACAAGAAAATGCACACAAGCCTGCATTCTCCATTAATTGAATTAACAGCTTCTGAATATTCAAGAGTTGGCTCTGCAGATAATCAGCTTAAAAAAACCCAAAATTATCTGGCATTTGATGCTCGCATCCTCCCTTTCTATATGAAGAATAATGAAGCAGTGACATGACAGAGGGAGAAAAAATTCCAGGGACTTGGCAACAGCCTGGATGTTCCCTTCACCCTGGCTGAATACTGAAGTTTGAATCTAGGCCCCCCCACTTATCAGCTATATGAGCTTAGACTCGTTACACTTCATCTGTCTGGGCCTAAGTCTACTCCTTTGCAAAATTGTGACTTTAGTACCTACATCATATTTTTGTTGAGAGGATTAAATGAGTTCCGATATGCAAAACCCTTAGAACAGTGCCTGGCATGTGGTAAGTGTTCCATAACTCTTAGCTAGCAGTGGGCAGGTATAGCGGTTAAAAGCATGGACTTTGCAGCCCACTACCTGGGCTTCAGTTCTGGCTCTGCCGCTTGCTCAGGCAGGTTCCTTTACCTTCCTGTGCCCTGTTTCCTCATCTATAAACTAGGGATGTTATTAGTGCCTCTGTCACAGGTTTGTTGTGAGAATCAAATGAATGCTAACCACTTAGAACTGCTCCTGACACAGAGTAAACATCATGTGAGTGTTAGTTATAATCACTATCAAGCCCTAACCTGTATATTGTGAGTCTGAAGCCTGTCTTCAGTTATATCGAGTCTCTGTAGTGGCCTCTCCTTTTCCATCACTAGTTAATACACTGGATGTTTTCTACTAAATTCATGGAGACACTAGATGGGGTTGCTGAGCTAAAACACGTAAGAACTCCTGGGCAGCCAAATCAGAATTTTGGAGCTGAAAGGAACTCTAGGGAGGGTCTAGTTGATGCTTTTTATTTTGCAGATGGAGAAACTGAAGATCAGAAAAGCTATTGATGCAATCCCCGCCTGCAATTGTTCAGCAGCCCAGTCTCTCCGTTCTGGCAAATCCAATCCCACTCTTTGTCAGAAATGATTGAACAGTGAAGCTGAGTGTACTTCCAAGTCTCTAGAATCATTTGCTCAAACCTAAATGATCCTGTAAGCTCCACAGGGCAGGAGCAAGCTGCTATTATTCACCGACTGTTCTGTCTACAATACCTGGCATACAGTAGGTGCTCAGTTAATGTTTGTTGAATGAATGGTAGGCACCTATCATGTTTTTAAAGCTCTAGACATTGCAAGTCTTCCTCAGTACTTGTTCTCTGAAGGGGATCCCTCCTAACATAGCCTCATTCCCTTCATGTATATGTCAGTCCTTTTCTTTCTCTAGCTTCCCTGAAGATGTTAGAGCTGGAAAAATCCTCCGGTCAAAATGCCTCATTTTGTCAATGAGAGAATTAGGTGAGATGATTTGTCCACACTCACATAACTGGTTAGTGGCAGAGCAGAGTTTAGGATTTTCCCTAGTTCATCATCTTAAAAAAAAAAAAAGAAAATCAAACTGTTTCAGGGGACTGTCAAACTTCTTCTACCTGCCTTTCAGATGTTCCCCACCTTTCCTGCAGGTCAGATTCTCCAGCTTGTTATCAAACTATCAATTTGATTGCTTCCCTCTGGGAGCAGGCTTGCCATTCACATCCTTCCAGCTCCTGATCCCAGGTCAGACAACGAATCCGCCCTATCATTACTATCCACGCTTTGCACCTCCTGGCTCTTAATCCCTGCCCTTGAGGAGAAAAAGTAGACCATCTTTCTCACCTGAACCAGCAGGGATGGGTTTGCAGGTATTTCAAGGACATTGTCCCTGCCTGGTTGGTCCCAGACATCTAGGACACTTCCAGTATCGTTCCAAGATGGTGTTTGCAGTTCTATTCAGAACCTCAAAGAATTATTTTGGGCTCTGAGATAAAATCATCCAAGGGAATCCCTAACCAGAGGATTCCCTAGCTGGACTAAATGACATTTGGACACCGTTTGCTAACACCACCCAGGAAATGGAGAGTTTCTACAGTCAAGGACTGCATGCTTAATATCTCAATCCTTTCTCTACAGTTCCACATACCTACTGATTTATTTCTTTACTAGCCCTACTATCTCATTGTGATAGGTTGTAAAAATGGCCAAAAATTCTTCCACTCCCATTAAGAGGTAAAATCTATTTCTCCACTCCTTGACTTTGGGGCTGGTCATGTGACTTGCATTAGCCAATAGAACTTTAGCAAAGGTGATACAAACTGAGGCTTTAAAAGTCCTAGAGTACTGGGCTTCTCCTCTTGCTGCGCTTGGAACGCTAGGACTAACATGTGGATGAGCCCAAGCTAGCTTGATAATGATTAGAGTCCATGTGGAGAAGCAGCCGGCCCCTTCCAAGGAGCCTTCCAGCTGCCAGACACGTGAGGGAGGCCATCCTAGATCACCCAGGCATTTCCTACATGTCTGCTAACTGAGAAGCACGAGTATGCCCAGCAGATCAGCCAAGCCTGCCCATGAAACTGTGAGAAGAATTAACGGTTATGTTTTAGGCCATTAAATTGTGGGGTAGTTTGTTATGCAGCAAACATGACCTGATATACTAGCGGTAATGATTCCCTAAGGGAAGGGCAATCACTATTCTCCTGTTCTCTCCTCATGGTGACACTCATCTTTCTATTCTTCTATCATAATAGCTTTATTTAGTAATTTTGCAGAGTATACTTGTTATATAAAATTGGGTCAACTGCAGGTGTGACTTAAATTACCTCTGTTTGGCAATCCATCTTTATAAATTATGTCGAATTTATAATACGTTTTGAGCCAGAGTTGTTTCTCTCACAGGTCTTGGAATCTCTTGGGGAAAAAAGGTCCTCTTTCTCTCCAGGCACTCCATGGCTTTGTATCCAAATCACTCTCCTCAATGGATATGACAGCTTTCTTAGATACTACTCATGGAACTTCTCTGGTCTAAGTTTCCTCCTTTTTAAAAGTGAATAATTTCCTTCTTGACAATTGTCTCTTCCTTTTAGAGTATATACACTTTTGGAAACCCTAAAGTGCATCACAGCTTTATCTTCGACATCATCCTGAGTTTCTAAACCCAATTCTAGGTCCCCAAACTGAACCCCCTGGGAAGTTACTTCCAAGCACTTTTATCCCCCAGGTTCATCTTTTAGCACCAATATGGATTTTTTTTCCCTCTCATTCAACAACCTGCACATAAGACTTAGCATGGCAGAATTAGTCCCTGCCCTCAACTATCTTACAGCCTATCTAAAAATTTTTAAAACAAATTGCAACCATTTTTATTATACTTCGACTTCCAGTGAGGAAGAAATTAAGATGATGACCTTGAGAGGGATAAGCATTACATAATAGGCTTATTCCAAATAGTCCTGTCCTAAACTGTATCACTCTTTGGTATTGATACAACTTCACATGAACCTGAAATGTCACCAAAAAGTGGTAACCAAATATACTGCATTCACTCATATTTCTAAAAATGGTAAACCACAGTTGAGCTAGTGTGATATTGCGGCAGAATTTTTATGACAGTGTGGGCTGCTCGGCAGCAATCCCTCCCAACCCAATTTGCTGGTGATTCATCCATTCCAATCTTCATGTCTATAAATCAATGAAGAAAACTACGCTTTACATCTTTTATTCTGCATCAGGCTTTGCTGTTGCTAGCTCAGTGCAGGAAAATAATTTTGCATTGACATATTCCAAATTTAAATAAACTGTCCCCTGGATTTTGTACCAAACTGAGAGAAAGCAAAGAAAACCTCTCCGTTTCTGAAGCTCTGAGTGTCAAAAATAAGAGGGTCTGGAGGTGGGGAGCTAGTAACTAAGTAGGAATCTTTCCACTGAATAATTATTTTTTCAGCCGCAGCTCACTGTTTTAATTTTCATAATATTTTTCCTGTTAATAAAATAAGAAATACATTCCGTTTGGGAGACTAAGAAAAAACAAACATATACAAATAAACAAATAAAAGTCGCCTGTTAATTTAGGACATAATTATAAGGAAGAGAAACCCACTCCCATTAGCTCAAAGCAAAAAGGGAGATTATTGGAAGCATAACGGAGACAAAGGTACTTCAGTTCAGTATCTACAGTCTTTCCCCATCCCCTGCTTTCTGAGAAGGATTTGTGCGTGTATGCGTGAGTGCCTGCGTGTGTGTGCTGCCTAGTTACCGAGCCTGCATGGTGCCGACGGTAATCACCGACAAAGCGGATCTGCTGTAGCCCCGTCTGCTTGTACACAGCCTGAGATGGCCACCAGCCCTACTTACACGTATGTACCCACAGCTATCTAACCACAGTTTCCGGGGTTTAACAGTCCAATTTTGGGTAGAGAGTCTCTGATGGGTTCACCTTGGGTCAGATGTCCATACAGTGGCCAATCACCTACCAATGGAAGGGTGGGACCACTTGGTTCATATACGGTAGCCTAAAAATCCCCTTTTGGGGGAGGACATTATGGAGCAGGGAGGATATGTGTGGGGCAGATTATTTTAGAAATTAGGTAGGGAAGAAATGACAAGCATCTGCAGTGCAAATACAATACCATCCAGAAATCATCACTGTTAACATTTTAGTGTGTTTCCTTAGTTGATATGCTATTTATAGCAGTATATATGTATTACATAGTTGATACACTATATATGTAGCTCTAAGTCCTGGACTTTTCATTTAGTAACATACCACAAGCATTTCCTCTCATCATTAAAAATTTTCCCTAAATACTTTGAAGGTGGCATAATAATCTATTTATAGGTATTATTATAATTTATAAACTGTTGGATATTCATGTGATTTCCAAATGTCTACCATTTTATATAATGCTTCAATAGACATTTCTATACCTTAATCTATCTGCATACTTCTGATTATTTCCTTAGAGATGCCTAGAAGTGGGATTTACTAGATCAATGCCTATATTTATTTACTGCCAGTTTGTTTTCTAGAAAGTTTTTACCAACACGTACTCCCATGAGCAACAATTAAGTGTGGTAATCTCATTTTAACACCAGCTTTTACCTATTTAGAAGAACGGTGCGAAACATGAAACTGAGTATTAGTACTGTATATAGTTTTTGCCACTCCCTTATATATTGTATGATTGATTGCTCACCTGGGCTGACCAAAGTTTAAAGCTGAGATTCTCATAGTCCCCAGACCAGCAGCATCAGCATCACCTGGGAACTTGTTAGACATGCAAATTCTCAGGCTCTACTCTAGACCTACTGAATCAGAAACTCTGGGGACGGGAGCTAGCAATCTGAGTTTTAACAAGCCCTCTGGGTGATTCTGATGCACACTCAAGTTTGAGAACCACCAGTTGAAGGCATTGAAGAGTCCTTTCTAAGCTCTCACAGTGTTTCCCTGATTTTGAGTGCCCAAATACCATTTTCTGGGCCCTGACCACATATAAGGGACAGTGTAATATACCATAAAAATAATGGGTTTTAGTTTAGAAGGCCTGAGTTGTAAGAACTGGATGACTCCCTACTGGTATGCATCCAAATGCATGCAATAATGACTTATTACACTGTTATATCTTACATTTCAAAGTGAAAATTTTTCTATATCATTTAGCCCAACTGTCATACTGGAAGGAAATTTTAAACTAAGTTACCCCAGATGTTTCACAGTTATGCAAGAATGTAAAACAAAACATGTTTTCCCCACTGAATGAAAACACAGTTTAAGTTTTCTTCAGCAGCTGTGGCTGGAGATTGCAAAATGGAATAGTCTGGCCACTCTCCAAGCTATTAGCACCCCTCCCCATCCCCCAAGGGTGAAGGACAATCAAGCCAAAGAGAAGGAAAAATACAATGCTCTCAAGTTCACAGCCGATAGTGAGAAAGGGAGCTGCCGGAGCATCTGGGGTGTATCAAAGTAGAGATGACAGAAAGGAGAACAGAGCACCTTACCCCACCATGTCTAGATCAGACTAGTTCACTTGGAGTAGCTCTGAGAGGCATGACCCCAATACTCACCTCAAAGAAATGCATGCCAAGATTTCAGGTGTTGTAGTAGGCATAGTAAAAATTGGGAAGCAAAGAGTCTTTCCAGTGCCCTTCAAATAGCAGTGATTGTCTTATTCACCTGAATGTGATAATGCCCTTATTTCCGAGGCTGTTCAGGCCTGTTAGGTCCATTGCATCTGCAGAGGAACGCAGTGTGGCATAGTAGGAAAGGTGCAGATTTGGAGTCAGCCAGCGTAAGCATGCATCTTTATGCTCTGCCACATACCAACCACATAACCTTTACCAAGTCATTTAATTTTGCTGACCCTCAGCTCCCCAACAGTACCTCACTGGGATCATTAGGACCTGGGACTGCTTCAGCGATTAAATTAGGTCATATGCCAAGCATACATTCATTGCTCCATAAATGGTCATTCCTGTCATCTTCTTTACAGTACTCTGGTGTCCCTAGTGTGAGGAACACAAATAATATTCTGTTAATAGAAAGAATAAACAAATCCCATCATGTATTTCAAAATTCCTTCAGAGTTAGAAAGTTCTTTTCTATGCCCTTGTCTATCAGTCTTTCTTTGCTAGTTCATAGTGCCTATGCTATGACAACTCTTTCTCTAGAGTGTTTGAAATAAGGATTCCTGTCACAAAGCCAGCCCTCCATGAGCCAGCTTGGGTCTCACCTAGACTTTCTTCTGGAGAGAGAGAAAGGAATGAGAGAGCAAGCACTGAGATATGGTGTCTTCCACATGGACCTTGCCAGTCCCAGGCACTGGGCCTTCAAGATTCAAGCCCAGTTCGGCCTCCCAGTGAATTCTCTACAGTCAGGTACCCGGTGCTACTTCCAGTCTTGCACCAAATCCCCAGCCCTGAAGACTTCCGGAAGGCTGACCTTGGCCTTGGGTTGACCTGGAGTTCAGGCCAGGTCCAGAATTACACCATATTTCAGCTGCCTTCCCAATCCCAACCTCCTTTTGGTCTTTCATAGACAATCATATAATGACTCTGAGGGATTCAAATCTGGAGAATGGGACAAGGACTGAATGGAATTATTGTGTTAATTTCTACCTGATTTAATTGAATTTTCTTAAGATGTGATTGATTTCCTTAGGATCCTGGTGCTGCTTAGCCAGTGCTGCTTAACCAATGGGTTAAGTGTCTCCAGATCCCTATTAACAGATAACCCCCTACCCCTCATTGCACGAAGACACTGAGGACTTAGAAGCTAAGGTTTGAATTTGATCTTGAGGATCATTTAAACTTCTGGAGCCTCACCTGTAAGGCCAGGACAATCGCACAGAATGCTTAAGATTTCCGTGCAGGCACCTCACCTAATAATGCCCAGCGAATAGGTGGTATGGAGATTATTCTTGGGCTGCAATCTTACTATTTAAAAACTTATTAGCTGGGCATTCAGCAAATAGATACTGAATTTCACTTTATTCATTCAGTTCTGAGATACCTTGACATAATTCAGTCATTACTTCAATCAGTAAATATTTAATAAACACTTAATATGTACCAGGACTATGGGGATACAGTAGGATTAGAGTAATGAGAAAGATATGCATGTTCCTGCCTTCATGGAGTTTAGCTATTGGGAAATTTAGACATTAAATTGGGTCAAAAATATGATGAGTGCTGCAAAGGGTAACCACAGGATTATATGAAGGTATTTATTAATCAAGCGTGGCTGTGCAATATTGGATTAATCTATTTTTTTATGTGTTTCACCCTATGCCTGGCAACCATTTAAGCAAATATCCAATTCTGTACTTCCTTACCTCTAGGGCAACCAGCTCATCCTGGTTTGTCTGGGACTTTCTTGGTTTTGATCATGAAAAATCCCCTGGTCAGGGAAAACCCTCCATTCCCAACAAACCAGACAGGTTGGTTACACTTCTTCCCTCCAGGAAAGTTTGGGGCAGAGTTGTCTGACTTTTGTTTTCAAAACGCCTAAGTCCTTTAGTATAACTAACATGAATCCTTCACAAAGTCAATGTCATGAAGCAACAACAACAATATAAGAAGGTGGAGGGTCTCTTCTAGATTAAAATAAACTAGAAGGACATAAAGAGTAAACGCAATGGGTGACTCTTAGTTGCATCCTGGTTTTTGTTTTTAAGCATAAAAAACATTGTCGGAATGGAACATTTGTGGGAAACTTGAATATCAACTAGATATTAGATGATTTTATGGAACGATTGACAATTTTGTTAGATGCAACCAAGGTTGTGGTGATGTAGGTGTATGTCCTTTCTAGAAGACATAGGCTGAAGTACTTGGAGGTGAGGAAATGATGATGACAAATTTTAACAATTTTTGAATCCAGTAGAGTGTGTAAGGATGGTTATTTTATTATTGTTTCAACCTTTCTATATTTATGAATATAATAAAAAGTTTTGGGAAAGAAGTCAGCAACAATTGAAGAGAATAGGGTTTGAGATGAGAGAAACTTCTCCATGAACTGAAAAAGAATTCTCTCAGAATGGAAGTAGGGGAAAAAAGGAGGAAGATGATTGCATGCCAGTGGTGTTGACTCTAGGTACATGGGATCATAGAGAGCCTAGCTCTCAATGCCATGCCTCAAACTTGGCATTGAAGTGAGCCAAGAGAGCCCCTGACTGATGACATGGACATCTCAATAGATAGACTCCTAGGTAAACTGATGACCAGAGACACCTGGAATTTCAATGGGAAGAGCCCAAACTGAAACTGAGATTCAGTTTCCTTCACCCCAAAGAGTTACATTTTCACCACGTCTGAGTTTATGGATGGCAGTGAATTTCCTATACACTAAACTGGTGAACCTAGAAAGGTCCACCTTAGTGGCATCTTAGCTAAAACCTAAAAGATTAGCAGGAGTTGGCCAGGTGAAAGGGGGCGAATAAGCATCTCAAGCATCTGAAACAGCATGTTTATAGGGCAGAAGAGTGGTTCTGGGAGCCAACTGAGAGAAGTGCAGTATGGCTGGAGCAGAGAGAGTGAGGGTGAGACGGATGTGAGATGAGGGTGGAAAGGTGGTCAGGAGCGAGAATGCACTAGACCTTCCAGACCAGGCAAAGGAAACGACCCCCACCTCCTCCCCCTGCCTCGGGAACTCCAGGGTCCAGATCCTTCCCTCTCAACCCTGATCCATCTAAGCCCTCCAGTGTCTTTGAAGTGTTTGGTCTGGGCAGAAATCACCCTAATCAGACACCAAGTCCTTGCTGCAAAGGGGATGACAAATGAAGAGGAGCTGAGTCTTCTGAGTCTGTCACCCATGGTTTTTGAGTTTTTTCCACCTGCCCTCTCTCACCCACTACTGCCACTAATACATGATCCTAGTCCTCCAAATGCTGTCCACATATCTGTGGGCATTCCCTGGGGGTGTCTCACCTGCATTCATGGGCAAGTCTAGTTAGTCACCACCTGGTGCCTGCAGGTGACCCCTCCTCTACTGCCCTAGCCTTCTCTGCAAGACAATGCCCTGTCCATGGACACTGCTGACATGTCCCTGGGCACAGCTGTGCCCACCAGACACCGCAGGCTCCTCCTGCAGCTGATGAGGAGCACAGGAGGGCCCAAAGCTGTGGATGTTGTTCTGTGCAATGGCAAAGAGTGCCTCCCTCCTTTATTTGTGCCTTCAGTTTCAAGCAGTGGGACCCAAAGTCATATTCCTTCTGCTCAAATTGTTTCTAGGGTCATAGGGAAACAGCTCATTTAGTTTTAACATAAACAGCTCTCCCAGCTTTCCATGAGACTCAGATATAGCCACAGGGGTTGGGTAGCAGGGCCTTGGCCCACAGGCAAATGAACACATGTCAGGCACTAATCTGTCCCCCAAATTATTGTCATTTCCAACAATGGGGGCTTTGTTAGTGGGTCAGACTTGTGGTGCCTGGCTCCCACATCCCTGGGATGACTATTGTGGGAGGAGCTTTGGTCCCTCCTGTAGAGATTTCTGAATCTGATAACTGGTTCTCTGTTCTCTGAATATGCCAGACCCATCTGAATCCCAGTGGAGGTCACCGTGTGTGATCCTCCTGGGACACACAGGTTTTATATTCAACTAGACCAGAATACTTGAGGAAGGGATGGGGTCTTATTTGCTCTTAGATCCTTGAAAAGTGGCATAGACCTGGCATGTAGGAGGTGCTCAATTTATTATTTTCATCGAGAGACCATCTTATGCCCTAGGGCAGTGGCCCCCAGACTTCAGCTTGATGGAAACCACTGGGGACATTGTTAAATACACAGATTCCCAGGCCCCATCTCCAGAGATCTGATTCTTTAGATCTCGGGTGAGGATCCAGGAATATGCATTTTAATAAGCTCCCTTGTAGTTCTAATGTAGGTGCTTCTTGAGTCTCACTTTGCCTCTACCGTAGGCGGGCCTGAACCAGGGCCACTATTAGCACAAAGGGCCACTTTAACTCCTTTGTGACGATTAGAAATAGATACTCTTTCTCCCTTTAGATGCACCAAGTTTGAGGCAGGGTGATGGCTCGCTGAACAGAGTTTAGGCAATAATTTCAGTCCCTTCATCCCTTTTGTGAAGCATCCTTGTCTTCTGCACAACCTGCACAACTGTTCACAGCAGCCTGATCTGACGTCTTCTCCTGCTAAGAAATGGTACACAAGAGCAGTTCATCTTTGAGTCACCCATTCTCTCAGTAAACTCTAGGAAAATACTGGGCTTGAATTGTGCTGGTTACTTGCACCCAACGATCAAGTGAACCAGTAGCCAGAGTCTGCAGATCTGTCGAGAGGTGCATGAAAAATATGAGCTTGAAGATCTAACACAGAAGTTCTTGAATTTTACTGCATGTTGGAATCACTTTGGGAACTTTGAAAGCTGGATATGATGCCTTATGCCTGAGTGTTATCCCCGGAACTTAGTTGAGCAGGAGTACAGCTTGGGCATCGGAATTTTGAAAAGCTGCCCAGGTGATTCTAATGTGCAGAACCGCTGACCTAACAGAGCCCTCGCCTTGACCAGGGAGCAGCATTCCTGCTGTGTGTCCTCCTAGGGAGTGCAGTAGGCAGCTGGCTCTCTTGCTCCGTGTGGTCCAGCTTTGTGTAAGTTCTTAGGTTTTCCCTTAATAAAAGAACTAGTACCTTTGCCTGTGCTTCTTGGCATTTCTACCAACCACCTTTATACCTGTGGTTGCTGATCACTCTCTGCGATCTAGCCCTCCTCTCACCCTCCCCCAAATAAAACCCATCTATTTTTAATGTGTCACACTCTCCATCAATTTGACAAGCTAGTCCTCCACAAGGCATAAATGGCAGGTGAAGCTTGAATATGCTTTCTGAAGTATGTGCCAAAACAATTTGATAATATGCTACAAAGAAAGTAATGTTATAACAGCAAGATATTTTTAAATGATGGGACCCAAATTTGGGATGTTGTTGCTTTGGGAGGGGGACATATCAAAGTTAGGGGTGTGGGAGACAGTAGCTGAAGGCCTTTAAGAAGCCCCCACTGTTTTTGTTCCTTGCAGCTTCCATTGATAATGCTGATAATGCTATTCTTGTGAAGGGGTGAGAAGAAGGAATCTAAGTCCCCGATCAGAAAACAAGCTGTTATTTTAATAGGGAAGACCATATTCTATTCCTTTTGGGATCCTGCATCATTCTTACCACATAATTTACACACTTTCATCATGCAATAAATATTTAAGTTGTCAAATTTCTAAAATTCAAACTCAACACCAATTTACTGAGTGGTTGCTATATCCTGGGCCCTGAACTAGCTAGTTCCATGTGTTATATCATTCAATCTTAGTATCAATGTTAGGTATTAATATTAGGTATTAGATAGGATACAGGCTAAGCTGTTACGACAAAGATATCTCAAAAAACAATGAATTAAACAAGGTGGGAGTTTCTTTTTTTCTCAATTAATGGTACAGATCATGGTCCACCAAACAAGTCCAGTGCTTGTTTGTTGGCTCAACTGTCCTTAACATGTGGTTTCCATCCATGTTGGGTAGAGGAAAAAGCCTGGAAACACAACTCGGAAGTGGCAGAAAACAATTCTGCTCACACCCTATTGGCCAGAATTTAGTCATATGGTTACACCAATATGCAAGGCAGGCTGAGAACTGTAATTGCTAATCAGGTCGCCATATAGCCATCTAAAACTGGGGATTGATATTAAACAAGAGGGAATAGATATTAATGGACAAGTCTCATAAGAAACCTCCCATCTATGGATAATTATCTTAGTTCTCACTGAGTTAGTAACAAACTATGGGAAGATGCTGGTTTGGGGTCCAGAGAGGTTCTCTCTTTCGTCAGTGTATTCGGAATTAAGTTGACTCTGAAAGGCTACCTCAATTTATAAGAGTATGGCATGTAGGCAAAAAACAAAACAATTTATGAATTTACAATGGAGGAATATACATATCTATCAACCAGAATGTTTGTGTCCTCCATTCAGGCTAAATTTTCCTGGTGTGGAGGTACTCGCAAGGCCGCATCATGGTGTACTAGCATATACTGAGCATCTAATTTGGGGCAGATGCTGTGCTAAACATTTTCCACAAAATAATCTAATTTCATCTATGTGCCCAACTCATCAGGTATGGATCATTCAGACCATTTTACAGATAAGAAAATTGAACAGTAGAGAGGATTTGAAGCTAAGAAGTGGTGAGGCTGGTGTCTGACTCCAGGTCTATTTGGTACTAAAGTGAGTGCTTTTTTCATTATACCCTAATGCTTACGTGTGAGCTTTTCCAGTAAGCTTGGTGATGTTTCTACTGCCTGCGCCTCTTTGTACAGATTTCTGTGACAGCATTTAGTACAGTAGACATATTCTTATTATTGATGGCTGTCTATTCCAGACTGCCTCTATCTCCTGGTATTCATGGATCATGTCTTAGGCATTTTACAAAATTGAGTATAGCACAGGGTCTGGTAGTTGGTACATCCTTAAACAAATGATTAAATGAGTAAATAAAAATGTCCTCTTAACCTCAGTTCAAATCAGACCATTTAATGAGCACCCCCCAACAACACTTCAGCACTTAGCCCCACCCCAATTTTACCGCATTAATGTCTTATTCCAAGTCCTCGGTTTCCAATTCTAGTGCCAGACACACTCAAAAATATTTCCAATTGATTCTGAACAACATGCTTTTATATATTGGAAAGGTCTTTCAGGGTTGAGCTTTTGCTTTAACATAACCTCGGTCCATCCTGATGCTTTGTCAATATATTCCTATTTTATGCTCAGAAATTACAGGAAAAAAAGCTATTTCCCATTTTGAGTTTACTATAAAAATGAGCCCTGAAGATTCCACACAAAGGGAATGATGCCAACTCCAAACTGAGGTCATGATTGTTTAAAGAGTCTTTGCTAATCATCCCAGTGGTGATGCAAACTCCCTGCAGTGATGCTCAGACAGGCGTGGGCGGGAGTGCCCTCCTTCCCTGCCATAGCTCTGGGGAGGAAGGAGCCAGACATCAGAAGGGGCCGTTTAAAGCCCTGGCTCCTTCACAGTGACACAAATGATTGGCGTGAGGATAGGACTAATCAAATCAAATCAGCAAGTGTTCCTAGACAAAAGGCTCCCTGCTAGACAGAATGGGGGGTGCAAAGTAGAAAAAGAGGCCCTTCCCTGCAAGCCTACTGGGACTCGCTCTCCTCATTTGAAAAAAGTCATTGAGTTGGACTCCTCCCAGAAGTACCCCTAATGCAGATGGAAGTTTCTGTCTTTCCCTCCCCCAAGCATCATGCTAAGCCAACTACTACAAATGAGAAACTTAAGTCAATTTGCCTTAAAAACTTTGTGCAAGTTTTGTATTCAATTTTACTGATATTCCAAATTGTTTTAATATATATTACAGCTCTTCTCAGATATTTGAGTAAAATCAATAACCCAGAAAGATGCCCTGTATTTTTCCCATGACTTAGTGGGGCCCTAGCAGAAAGGTTTGTATCCTTGGGGGTATACCTTCCCTACCAGAAGGAGCTCAGGACTGGTTGATGTCTGATATCCTTTCTAGACCCAAAATTCTTTCATCGGGAGTCCAAAATAAATAATATCAGAAACAACATAGGCAGATATATTTGGATCTAAGGGCATGTAAAATCAACTTATTTTTTTCAAAACTCTAACCAAATAAAACACTCTGCAGACCAGATTCACCTACTGTCAGTTCTCAAAGTACATTTTCCAAAAAGTCCCTAGGGGACTCTTTTGATCAGGCATTTGGAAAACCTGAGATGATGTGTATAAATTGTTCATAACTATAAAACTTGATACAAATGTGAGTCATTATCGTGGATAGGAATAATAATCTCTGATGTCTTTGCCACACAGGATAGTTTAAATGAGATAAGGGTATTGTTTTGTGAAATTCAGGAACTGAAGATATCAGACCAGAAGGCATGGAGATTGCTGCAAATCTCTCTCGTCCTGAGCTTCATTACAGGTGTGTAGAGGTTCTATAACCTTTATAGCACTGGAGGAAGGTGCATCTGGCTGAGAAAAGATATTCTCAACTTCCTGCCTCTTCTTCCTGGTAGCTCAGCCCCAAGGCTGTGAGCTGTTCTAGTGCAGAAACAGCAGTAGCACCAACCCTCTCTCTTCCTTCACTTGCTCATTCTAGGATGTTTTCTATCAAAAGAGAGATTGACAAAGAAAAGGACACAGATTCTAAAACCTTAAGAAGACACGCTAACCGTGCTAGGCTCCTGGATCTCTCCTGGGTCCCCCTGGACACCCAGGGCCCTATACATAGTGTTCTTTTACAAGGACACACTGCCCTCCAAGAGACTCCATGTCCTGAACCTCTCCTGACTTGTTTCCCTATATCAAAACAAATGTGTTGGTCCAGAGTTCTGTTCTTTTGGATCCTACTGTGACAAATTAATATGATAAATTATGTTTAAGGCCCTAAATTAAGAGCTTTATGAACGCAGATTCAGGTCTTATTCATTTCTATGCTCCTGTCCCTAGTTTCTGGATCACACTTGGAGGGTTGAGATGGAACTCAAAGCTGTATGTGAAAAGGTGGCAGGGTTGTAGAACACACTGGCATTTCAGTGGCTCCCTTTATTCATTCGAAAAATATCTGAGCACATACTATGTGCAGGGCAGTGCCTTTCAAACTTTGGTGAACTTCGACATCACCTGGAGGGCTTGTTAAAACACAAAGTTCTGAAGCATAGATTCTGATGCAGGAGATCTGGATGATCCCTGAGAACATGCATTTCTAACAGATTCCCAGGTAAGGCTGGTGCTGCTGGTCTGGGAACACACTTGGAGAACCACTGGTATGGGGCATGGTAGGAGCCGAGTCCCTGACCTCATAGGACGCACAGTCTAGGGGATTATGTCCAACAGACTAAAGATGGAGATCGCCTCTCATCTAGGCGGTTCAGTCGGGGAGACACGCAGGAGCCCGAGAAGCCCCTTTCGCGGCTGCCTGCGCCCGCCATCCTGGAGGTCAAGCACACACTGAGAGTCGGACGTACTGCGCGGCGGCCGCGAAGGAGGAGGCCGGCAGAGGCCCCCGCCAGCGGGCGCGCAGAGGCAAGGAGCGGGTCTGGGGCTCGCTCCGGGCAGGCCGCGGCGCCAGGAGAACCGAGGAGGCCGCCTCCCCTCGGCGGCCCCGCCCGCGGGCGCTCCGCGAGCGGTCTGGGCGGTGGTGGCGGCGCCGGCGGCGCGGGGCGGGGCGCCGCGACCCCCGTCCCTCCCCCGGCCGAGCCGCGCTCGCGCCGCCCCCGCCCCCGTCGCCGTCGCCGCCGCCCGACCGGCTGGGCTCGCGGCGTGGGGACCCCGCGGCGCCGCAGCCCCCGAGCCATGGCCCAGCCTGCGGAGGAGGCTCGGCCCGGGCCCGAGGCGGCGGTGCAGATCCGCGTCGCCATCCAGGAGGCCGAGGACGCGGAGGAGTTGGAGGACGAGGAGGAGGGGGCGGAGGCGCGTGGCGCCGGGGACCCGGGCCGGTACCTCAGCCCCGGCTGGGGCAGCGCGAGCGAGGAGGAGCCGAGCCGTGGGCACAGGTAGGCGCGGCGCGGCCCGGCGGAGGTGGGGCCCGAGGGGCGCCGGGCCGCGCGCGAGTTCGGGGAGCTGACGGGGCGCGACAGCCCCGCGGCCGGGGGCTGTGAGTCAGCCCCGCCGCCTGGGAGGCAGCTCTGGGCCGTCCCACTGAGTCAGAGCCGGCTCTCGGCGGTAATGGGGGCCCCCGTCCGCATCTTGGTAACCCGACCGGGACTCCCAGGGCCGTGGGGATCTGAGGGGCCTGAAAGTGGGGATGTTCTGGGATCCAGGAGGAAGACTTTCACGGGCCATCCTCGCCACCCCTTATCTGGGGACGACGTTCCCTCTGTGAGCTCCCCTAACCGCCCCCAAAGCCCGTTCCTGTGAGGCTGGGCCACCTCCCGTGCTAGTGGTCTCCCCCCACCCCTCCTGCTGCCATCATCACCCTGTCTGCTCTTCAGTCCAGCTGGCTTCGCTCTGTCTCTGGGTGGTAGCAGGCCAGGCACAGCTGGCACCTGCTGATTGGGGATTCCAGGAGTGATTTCACGGTGTAGAGAGTACCATTTCTCTGATTTGAGATGGGTTACAGGGCTTGCTGCTTTACGTCCTCCCTCTTGAGGGATTCCCATTTTCATGTAGCCCTCCCCACCTGACATCTGTGCCTCCATCATCATCTTGCCGCTTGGGCATGGGGTCCTGGGTTTTGGGTAGTTCAGACCTGGTATAGCACCTGTCTGCCCTTGCCTTCGGGTCCTGAGCTTTGCCCTTAGACATGTTAGGCTTGCGTACGCTAATGCCCAGGCCCTTCAGGACTGTGGTTTTATTCCTGCTGTTGAAAGAGATACAGTGTGGAGTAGAAATGAGAGTAGGGGGTCTGGCATGGTAGCTCATGCCTGTAATTCCAGCACTTTGGGAGGCTGAGGTGGGAGGATTGCTCGAGGCCAGGAGTTTGAGGTTGCAGTGAGCTATGATGAGGCCACTGCACTCTAGCCTGGGGGACAGAGTGAGACTCCGTCTCATAAATAAATAAATAAATAAAAGAAAGAAAGAAGGAAAAAGAGTAAGGAAATGACAACTTGCAAATTCTGGTAAATGCCAGTAAGCTTTTATTAAGAGCCCTCTTTTTTCTGGGACTCTGTCACACGCTTTTAGCCATTAAGACTCTGCGGGATTATTCCTTGGCAGACCTGTGTCCGCATCATAGGGGGAATACTAAACTCAAGGGTGTGAAAATACCGGGCCAGAGCCATTCTCCAGAACTGGCCAACCCTTCCCCGGTGGAAAGGGTCAGACTTCAGGACTCAGAGATTCAGGGCAGAGCAGTAGAGACAAATATTAGAGAAGAAAAGTCCAGCCCAACTATTTAGGGCAGGAGAGCTAGACCACAGCATAGGACACAGTAGATGTGCCAGCATTTTATGTACTGAAAGGCCTGATTCGTTCAGCTCTGTGCTGAGTACTGAGAACATAAATATGATGAACCCGTAGTCACTGGCAGCTCACAGTCTTGAGAAGGCAGTCACCTAGTCAGTAATTTCAGAGTTCATGAAAAATAGGCCCGAGTGGTTTATCCCTGTGACTTCATTTGCCTGTGACTGCGGCAAAAAGCCATCCCTATTGTGAGGGCTAAATTTTTGAGATAGTATCATTGTATCATTAGCCAGGATTAAAGCCCTGCTTATTTCCTGGGTCTGAAAAGATCCCCTGTGGAGGTCTAGGGGAAACTGATCCTCAATATGAGTGAGCCTCTTGCCTTCACCTTTCATACTCTCCCTCCAGAGCCGCCTTCTGTCCCAGCTCCAGTGGCTTGAGTCTCATGGAGCATTCGGTCTGAAGCACTTCCTGCTGCCCACTGGCGTAGAGTGGACCCCAGAAAACCCCTGGGGCTCTTCAGGGTAGTGGAGCTGACAGAGCCCCACAGGCAGGCATCCAAGCACAAGGAGATGCAGCCAAGAGCAGGATCCATGGTGTACCCTGCCTGGGCCCAGCTCAGCATGGCAGCAGCCACCACCTTATGTGAACGTTCTCGGCTCCTGGAGCCTACAGGAGAAAGCCCAGGTTCCTAAATCTCTTTAAGATGTGACACCCACCGACATCATGCCCTCAGCCCATCGCTTCCTTCCCTGCCTGGCTTAGCAGTTCCTGCTCCCGCAGGGCCATCTAGTTCCCTGAGCACAGGGGGCTGTTTGGTGTCTACATGCCTCTGCACTCCCACCTCTGGGTCCTCTGACTGACTGAAATCTAGTCAGGCTGTACAAGTTCACTGCTTGTCCCCACCTCCCCCATCCCCACCCAGAGCTGGATGTGTTTCCTCTCCTCTGTGTTGCTGTAGATTTTACACCTGGCACTTACCACAGTCATAATTCTGTAGTTCTGTTCCCTCACAGAAATAGGAGCTCTGTGAATTCAGGAACTGTGCTTGCTTCATTCTCATTGTATCTTCAGTGCAGCACCTGGCACGTAGTAGGTGCTCTATACATATTTATTGAATGAATGCATATCCCTATCATTGCACTAACTCCACTGCGTTAAAATGTTTGTGTTTCTCCTCCACTGAACAGTGAGATCCTTGAAGGCAGCTGCCCTGTCTTAGTTCTCTCCCTGTCTTCATACCTGGCCCCATACCTGGCTTACACCAGGGAAACAAGGAATAAATTAACAATAAGAAGAACTCTTTACAACCTCTAAATGTTCAGTGGTCTTTTCCCCACATTTTACTCATTAAAAAAAGGTCTTTCCTTTTATTCTCACCTTTTTAAACAAAATTTCCAAATGTAAAGAAAATGTGAAAAAATAGTATTTGTATAGCCATGTCTAGATTTAACAGTTGTTAATATTTTACCATATTTGTTTGATGGATTTATAATGTGTATAGTTCCCCCTGAACTGTTTGAAAGTGTGTTATACACAAGACTTAGATCTTAGGTACTTCATTTTGTAACTCTTAATAATTACATTCTCCCAAAAGCCATAACACTGTTATTGCAACTAAGAAAATTAACAATTCCCTAATATAATCCTTAAAATAATCCAATAACCAAGTTGCACATTCAAGTTTCCCCCAGTTGTTCCACAGTTGTCTTCTATAGCTGTTTCTTTTTCCCCCCTCAAACCAGAGTGCAATCCGGGTTGAGGTATTTGCCTATAATGTCTCTCTAGAATCTTTTAATCTAGGACATTGCCACCATTTCCCCCCTAATGCTTTGCTATTTTGGGTATAAGAGGCCAGATGTCTCATTGAATGTCTCATATTTTGGATTGGTCTAATGTTCTGGTGGTCTCGTTTGACTTGTTCCTTTGTATGATACCATGTGCTTTGTATAAACTGGAAGTTAGAGCTAAGGACTGCATGGATTGAGTTTAAACATTTTGGTAAGAACACTTCATGGGACATGCCTTGGACTTTACGTTGCATCACCTCAGGAGGCATCACCATCAGTGATACTAAATTTGACCATTTAGTTAAGTAGATTTCTCCATCGTACAGGTATGTCTTTTCCTTTTCAGTTAACAAGTAATTTGTGGGCTCTTGTCCTTCATTCTGTTAATGTGATATATCACATTTATTGAAATCAATAAATGCTCTCCAGGGATAAATCCCACTTGATCGTGGTGAATGATCCTTTGAGTGTGCTGTCGAAGTCAGTTTGCTAGTATTTTGCTGAGGATTTTTGCATCTATGTTCATATTGGCTTGTAATTTTGTGTGTGTTTGTCCTTGTCTGGCCTTGATATCAGGGCAATGCTGGCCTCATGAAATTGAGTTTGGAAGTATTCCCTCCTCTTCACATTTTTAAAAGAGTTTGGGAAGGATGGGTGTTAATCCTGCTTTAAATATTTGGTAGAATTCAGCAGTGAGCCATGAAGTCTTGGGCTTTTCTTTGATGGGAGGTTTCTAATTACTCATTCAATCTCCTTACTCATTATTAATCTGTTCAGATTTTCTATTTATTCATATTTCAGTCTTGGTAGGTTGCCTGTTTCTAGGAATTTATTCATTTCTTCCAGGTTATCCAGTCTTCTCGTGAATATTCTTTCACCAATGACCTTTCACCTGATGGTTTTATCATCCATTAATGATCCTTACCTGAGCCAGTTACTTAAGCGGGGATTGCAAATTGATGATTTTCTAATTTTCTGATTCTTTGTACATTTATTAGCAGGCATTCTTTTGTTAAAAAGAAAAAAAGGAGCTTTGCCTTATCATCTGGGTTGAACAAGATTTCCTCCTAAAGAGGCAGAAGAGATTATTTGATATAATAGTCACACCAAATAATTTAAATGAGGGTCTTCCCTCAAGCTTACACTCCCTCTCTCTGTGATTTATTCACTTTTATAATTAGTCACAGTCATTATCTTTGATGCTCAAAATGTCCATAATGTAGCTAGGGGAGCCCCTGCAAGTTGACTTCAGTGTGTCCTGTTGGAGCATTAGTTGGGCACTTCCTTGCTTTCTGGTACCAGATATTCCAGGCTTATATTTTCCCTACTCCAGTTGTGGAATCCAGCCATTTCCACAGGAATCCCTAGTTTTTCAAATGCTAGTAGGAGAAAGTATTTAGAAACCAAGACCTGCAATTAAGAGTGCTAACTTCTGCTGGGGCATCATTGCTTTCAGGGCCTTTAATGGACAGAGCTAAGAAATATATGTTTATGAAAAATAAATTTATATTGATAATTCCAGTTCATGTTTAACTTTACATGGTTTTTACTGTTTACTTCTTTTAATTTTTACACTGAAAATCTTGATTCCTAATAACATTAACATATTTACTTATTTGCCTTGTCTTACAATGTGTAAAAATGATTCAAAATTATAATACTCAATACAAGTAATAAAAACCATTGAGCACACCTGCTTTTCATTTAACAAACACAATCATCTAGATTTCTTTCTTTCTGCGATGTTTTAGGGACATCGCATGGGCTTTCTTTTCCCTGCTCTGAGTAATGATAATGAAAGTCTTGTTTTATCAATGCCAATTTTGTGCCAGATGTGGAACTAAGTGCTATATATGTTATCTCTATTCCATGCCACAAACCATTATTTAGACCTGCGGAGACATCCACTAGTGGTAGTCCTTTTCCAGGCCTTAGGGAATGTGCCAGAACAGCATGACAGAAGACAGGGTCAGAGAGGAAGGTCATGATCTCTGTAGTAAATGTAAACCTATGGGCCACCCAAGCACAGGATGATGTACCCTTTGCTAGCGGCATCCAAAATGTGGTTGTTCCTGTGATGTCTTTTCCAAAGTTGGGAACATACCTGTGTATATTTTCAACCTGTCTCAGTGAAAAACCTTTGTGTTTTGAATCTGCCCTCGTGCTTTTATAGTGCATTATCAGTTTGGTTGCACTTTTTGAACCATTTCAGATTCATTGTCTAGTTCTAGAGGTGAGTCAAAAGAAACTTCACATAGATGGGACTGGACTCTGGTGTTTTTCATATGTGATGTTTCTCCTTTGTGTTCAGTACCTTCCTTTTTGGTGTCCACCATTTTCCTGGTCTTGGTGGTCAAAACACCGTAATGGACCATATGCAAGGATAGATGATGAGTCCAAGAAATCTTTCCAGGGTTGAAAGTCACAGAAAGGATCTCAGTACTCTACCATTGTAGTTTGAATATTTTCCTTTTGGAAGGTATCATTTGATTAACCACTCAATCAGTGTATCCAGATTAGCTTGATACAAGAAAAGCAGCTTTGGAGGTTTTATGCTGCAAATCATTTTTGTTTCTCCAAATCATTTACAAATACGATAAATATTTCAACACTGATTCATGGATCCCAATTATCTGTTTTAAAATGTACCCCCTATTTCTACCCTTTGTTTCCATTTCTACCAGATATATAGCTATAACAAAAACCTCATCACCATTCCCAATTTATGTTTTTTTATTTAAAAAAATCTTAAGTGTAAAACCTTTTCAAGTCTTCTTGAAAGTCCACAAAGAAGAAATTTATCAGTAACCATACTTCCTCCCTCAGAGGATCTTGATGAGTGTGATTTGTCCTTACAGAAACTATTTGCCTTATATTGATGATGCTTTTAAAATTCCTGCTAGGAATTCTCAGAGCTAGTGCAAGGCTCTGGGATGGTAGTAGAATGAAAGAAACCAATATGAATCCTTCCCTCAACTTAGGGTTCAGGGTGCCAGTCAGATATGCACACACGTAACCATCATACAAATATAGGCAAGTGTTGGGAGAAGTAGAAGTGATTTCCCTCCTGGGAGAGTTGCATTTGAGATGGGCCCTGATGTGTGGCTAGGATTTGGACCTGAGGAAGAGGTGCGAGACATTCATAGAGACAGGAACAGTATACACAAAGGCATAGAGTACAGAAAGCTGTGATACTTAACAGGGAACTATCTTTCTGTTTGTCTGGAGCAAAGGATTTGAAAAAAAAATGGATGGAAATAAGTTTAGAAGCTGGTTATAGCCAGATTCTAAGTGAATCTGAACAAGGAGCTAAGGTCTTTGGATCTTATGTAATAGGAGATAGAAAACCTTTTATTGTTATTATTAAAGTAGAGCAGTGGCATATTATAGCTGTTCTTCAAAACATGTAACACGGCACAGAGTAATGTAATATGGAGGAGGCTATAGCCCAAAATACAACAGGGCGGGTGGCAGGAGGTGGGAAGACAGAACCCTGGAAGGGCTCTGGTTGGGAACTATGCCAAGGATGCAAGAGTAAAAAAGGATGCAAATATCTGAGAGGTCATTTAAATTCTTCCTTTAGAGCAATTTCCCTGCCTCTTTGCCTGTCAGTGAGAAGTAGCAGGCAACATACCACGTACTTTGAAGGGGGAAGAAAAGAAACAAGATTGTTTTCTAAAGGAATCGAATGAACTCACTGTGGAGATGGAGGGATGCTCCAGCAGCGCTGGTAGTTGCAGAGTAAAGCCTTCCCCGTTTGAGTGCCAGCCCCAATTTAATGACTCCCTGCCTGTCCCCTTCACTCCAGAGTGAAGCCTGCCACTTGGCTTGCCCCACCCATGTACATAGAGCCACTGAGGGAGAAAACCAGCAGGCATATACTGCTGCAGAGGGAACCCACACAACCCACCAAGAAAAAGCAATCCAGACCTTCTGTCTTCAGAACGAATGGCCTCCAGTGTGGGCTGTGTATAGTGACTTTCTTCCAAAGAGCACAGTATGGAAGTGGGGAAAAAAGGAGTAGTTTTACAGGGGAGAACTCCGGCAAACATTACCTCACACCGGTGATGCAGGTCAACATCCACAGTGATAATTCACATGGATAGTATGTTTGCTGATATGATGTGCTGAGCATGGAAATTCACCTCTGTGGGCCTCCTCCCCACAACCCATAATCCCAGTCTAATCATGACAAAACACATCAGACAAGTCCCAGCTGAGGGACATTCCCCAAAATACCTACTCAGTACTTCTCACCACTGTCAAGGTCATCAAAAACAAGGAAAGTCTGAGAAACTGTCACAGCCAAGAGGTCATTAAGGAGACATGACAACTAACTGTAATGTGGTGTCCTGGGTGGGATCCTGGAGCAGAAAAAGGGACATTAGGAAAAAACTAAGGAAATTTGAATAAAGCATAGACTTTAGCTAATAATAATGTATAATTATTAGTTCATTAGTTGTAACAAATGTAGCATACTAATGTTAAGATACTAGTAATAGAGCAAGCCCAGGGTATATATGGGAACTCTCTGTACTATGTTCACAACTTTTCTGTAAATTTAAAACTATTCTAAAATAAATTATTTAAAACTTTTTAATAAAGAAAAAAACAAATTGTTCATTAGTTACATGAAGAAAATCAGTGGCCTGAGAGTTAAATGGAAGAACCAATCCCAGAGGATAGGAGGTGATGATGTTGGAAACAAAAGACTAAAAAATATATACTCCAATGATAATAGTGCCCTGAGAGAGAATTTAAGATATCGCATCCCCAAAACAACAAGAAGCTCTTAGAAAGAAACAATTTGAGGATCAAAAAGAGTTCTTAGAAATTAAATAAGTAATTATTGAAATTTAAAAATTCAGTAGGGGAGGTTGGAAGATAATTTGAAGGAAATCTTTTAGCACGTAAATTAAAGACAAAGGCAGATAATATGAAAGAAAAAATAAACGTAGAGCCGGGCGCGGTGGCTCACGCCTGTAATCCTAGCACTCTGGGAGGCCGAGGCGGGCGGATTGTTCTGAGCTCAGGAGTTCGAGACCAGCCTGAGCAAGAGCA
>RJWJ010013392.1:29016-40084 GCA_004363605.1 Indri indri
CGTCTCTACCAAAAATAGAAAGAAATTAACTGGACAGCTAAAAATATATATAGAAAAAATTAGCCGGGCATGGCGGCGCATGCCTGTAGTCCCAGCTACTCGGGAGGCTGAGACAGTAGGATTGCTCGAGCCCGGGAGTTTGAGGTTGCTGTGAGCTAGGCTGACGCCACGGCACTCGCCCCAGGCAAGAGAGTGAGACTCTGTCTCAAAAAAAAACAAAAACAAAAAACAAACAAAAAAAAATAAAAAAATAAACGTAGAGGTTTATAAACATCAATCCAGGTGGTCAGTCATCTAACAGGACTTTAAGAAAAGAAATTTAATCCTTAGCAAATGGCGTCACCCTGCAGGGAACAATGTTGACATAGTCATAATAATAAAATACAACTGACTTTCAATTTTAACTATCTATAGATGAAATATGGAATATTAGTTACAGAATAGAACAAAACATTATAACCATGGTGAAATGAAATCAAAGTACATTGAATAGAATTTGGAAGGTTGGAAATGGAAGGAAAGGTGGAGGAGAAGGCAGGACAATAATACGCACATCATATGTAGTGAGGAATTGAAAAATATTGTTCAATACTGATGGAATAAGAAACCATTTTAAGTGTATTATTTAAAACCACAAATAGAAAGTTAATAGAAAAACCAAAAATAAAAGAAAATTTTAAAAATTGGAAGAAGGGGTTTTGGGCCATAAGTGATCCCAAGTCCTTATTTTATGTAATAGGACTTAAATAAGGAATGTCTAAAATTGATAGGTGAAAAATAGAGCTATAAGCATATTTTATAGAGCTGTGAGACAACTCTCCTAAGAACTAAATGGTTGAACAGAGGTTGCTTCTGGGGAGGAAGGGTGGAGTGGCAATCGTTGCTTTCTTTATAAGTTCCCTGCTATTTTATTTTCATTTTTGCTATGTATATTTATTACTTTAATTTTTTAGAATCATTTTTTGATGAGCTGTTAATAGTGTCTAAGAGAGAAGTAATGAGGATGGTTGGAATGGAAAGGAGAGAACAGATGGGAGATACCGCAGAATGAAATCCGTACTTGATAACTGACTAGATGTGGGGGCAAAAGAGAGGGCTAAGGACGCGTCCTAGGTTTTGAGCTTAAGGGCATAGAGGAGTGAGTGGGGAAAGTACTTGGGTGGATTGGGAGGGAAGATATATGTTACCACAGGATGGTTGTAATTGACAAAAAGTTGACAATACTTATTTAAAGGATATACGCTTTAATGTTCATAAAGGATACAGAATCTTTTCCTTTCCTTTTCCCCCCCTTTTTTTTTCTCAAGAAAGGGTCTTGCTCCGTCACCCTTGCTAGAGGGCAGTGGTGTCATCGTACCTCGAACTCCTGGGCTCCAGTGATCCTGCTTGCCTCAGCCTCCCGAGTAGCTGGGACTACAGGTGTGCACCACCATGCCCGGCTAATTTTTCTGTTTTTTGTAGATACAGGATCTTGCTGTTGCTCAGGCTGCAGAATCTTTTCCTTTTCAAAGGCTGTTATACAAACCAGGAAACAATGCAACATGCTCCCAGGTATAATGGAGGCTTTCTAGCTCCTCTAAGATTCCCCTTTGGAGATGCACAGCTGCTGATGACAGAACCCATGCAGAGGGAGGAGTCCTCCAAGTGCAAGAACTTCACCTCTATGATTTAGTAGGGGTTTCATGTCACCTCTGCAGTACCACCGACCTGTTCTGGAATCTCTGGCTACCTGCCTGTCTGCTCACTGGATACATATAACTGATGCAGAGTCAGATACATTACGGATTTACTGTGAGACTGTGTGAAAGGAAGGTCAGATTAACAGAAAGATTGCCCGTTGGCAGGCCCAAGCTTTAGTCCTGCCTGAGGTCAAGTTCTGCAGAGGGTGATAAGTTTGATTGTGGACGTATTGAATTGATGACATACAGATTATTCTAGTGGAAATGTCTGACAGGCAGGTGTGAATTGAGGACTGGAGCTCAGGAAGGAGAGGAAAGTCTAGGGAGCAGGTGGGGAGAAGAAAGGCAGATTTGAATTGGGTGAGTTTGCAGGGGCTGAATGGTAGAGGTTGCAAGGGACAAAGAATCAGGGATAGACTTTGGGGGAATAGCTATGTTTAGAAACGGAGGGAGAGAAAAAAGAAAGAATGATACATCAAGGTAAATACATCAATAAGATATTTTAAAAACCATTTCCAGGCTGCCTACAG
Source organism: Indri indri (assembly GCA_004363605.1). NCBI lineage: Eukaryota > Metazoa > Chordata > Mammalia > Primates > Indriidae > Indri > Indri indri. The sequence continues at coordinate 31,226 of RJWJ010013392.1, forward strand.
GCAGATAACTAAAACTCTACGTTTTTTAATCAACCAGTACCTGTATACTAATTATGATTTCTGAATTTGAAAAATTATTAAATAGACTTATTTAGTTTTTTCTCTCCTGCCAGAATATTCAATATTTCCCCTCATTTTGAGTATTCCATAGTTGCTTTTTTTTTTTGAGGCTGAGAGCCAGTGAAAATTTCGTTGAAGAACATATATGTGTATTTCTTTTCCAGCTTTAAATGATCACAGTAATAGGTCCTGTTGACATTATTACCTGTGATATTACTGAGCTGCTAAACCAACTCCTGTAACTACCTACTTACAGATTTCTGTTAACTTCTAATAAGAGCATCAACTAGGTTGTGGATAATCCACAAGTTCTCTAAACATTTATGGTTTTAAAATTTGTACAATCTCCTTATGAAAGATTAACTTTCCTAAAGAGGCTTTCCCCAGGATTGCTGTGGCGTGTCCTCCTGTCCTGACATTCTCAGAGAGAGGGAGAGGGGAAGTCTGTCCAGGTGGAGAGGCTGGTGGTCACGGCTTCATTTAGAAGGGCCTTGGTGATGGGTTGTGTTTCCAGATTCTGACGCAGGATCCCCATAAAACACGAGCGTAATATGAGTGCTGACTTTGGAGACAGAGAGTTGGAATTTAAATCCTAGATCTGCCTTTTGTGAATGAGGAAAGGAATTTGTCACTTACTGAGCTCTAAGGGTAAACCAGACACTCTTCTAGATATCTCCGTGTATTCATTCATTGAATCTTCACAGCAATCCCATCAGGACAGGGACGATCCTACTTCTCAGTTTACAGGTAATGGAAATGAGGTGCAGCACAGTAGAGTTCCTGCCTAAATTCACTTGGCTAATGAAGGGTGATACAGGTTGAGCATCCCTAATCCAAAAATCTGAAATCTGAAAGGCTCCAAAATCCAAAACTCTTTGAGTGCCAGCCAACGTGATGCCTCAGATTGTCCACATGGGTGGCTGAAATAGTGACGCCTTTGTTATCCGACAGTTCAGTGTATACAAACTTTTGTTTCGTTACAAAATTATTTAAAGTATTGTATAAAATCACCCTCAGGCTATCTGTATAAGGTATATATGACACAAATTAATTTTGTGTTCAGACACGGGTCCTGTCCCCAGGATACCTCATTATGTATCCTGCAAATATTCTAAAATCTGAAAAGACCCCAAATCTGAAACACTGCTGATCCCAGGCATTTTGGATAAGGGATGCTCAACCTGTACCAGCATTTGAACCCAGGCAGTCTAACTCCAGATCCAGGACTCCTAGAGCCGCAGCCCTAGTAAACTCCACTGGGTCACACCCGAACCGGACTCCTCCAAGCCAGTGATCACATGGCCACAGAGGGAAACGTTCTGTACCCACTGGCTACGAAGTCACGCTTTTGTTTTGTAACAGGAATGGAGGATCTTGTTGAAAGATCAAGTTACTCTGCTGTATTGTCTTCTAGAAATCAGGATTTGGGGGGATGGAGCAAGGAGGGGAGAACAATATATGTGAAAAGTGTTCTGCCAGTGGCAAGCACCACATCAACGTTAGCAGAGGGTGTTACTATTTTAGTGTTCCTTCATACTTGTTCAAAACAGAAGTTTGATTTCTTAGCTTGTTGGAGACAAAAGCTATCCCTTTGTGGCCATGTGGTCACCGCCTCTGAGGAGTCCAGTTCAGGTGTGACCCAGCGTAGTTTCCTAGGACTGCCATGACAAAGTACCACAGACTGGGTGGTTTAGAACAATAGAAATGCATTGTCTCACTGTTCTGGAGGCCCGAAGCCTAAAATCAGGTGTCACCAGCAGGGTGGTGCTCCCTATCAGGGTACCAGGAAAGGATCTCTTCTGGCTTCTGGTGGCAATCTTTGTTCCTCAGGTTCTGCTACATCACCCCAGGCTCTGCCTTCGTCTTCAGGTGACGTTTTCCCTGTGCGCATGTCTCTGTCCAAATTTCCCCTTTTCAGAAGGACCCCAGTTATCTTGGGTTAGGGGTGCATCCTACTTCACTGGGACCTCATCTTAACTAATTATGTCTGCAATGACCCCATTTCCAAATAAGGTCACATTCTGAGGTCCTGGGGGGTCAGGACTTCAGCATGTGAATTTGTGGGGGACACAGTTCAGCGTCTAATGCCTGGTGTCTCCTCTGGTCCCAGTGGCGCCACAGCAAGCGGGGCCGAGAACGAGCGAGAGGACCTGGAGCAGGAGTGGAGGCCGCCGGACCAGGACTTAATCAGGAAGCTGGTGGATCAGATTGAGTTCTACTTTTCGGATGAAAACCTGGAGAAGGACGCCTTCCTATTAAAGCACGTGAGGAGGAACAAGCTGGGATATGTGAGTGTCAAGCTGCTCACGTCCTTCAAAAAGGTGAGCCGTGGTTCTCGCAAGCCGCTTCAAGGATTTCCAGGGTGTTTCGGGTTACGGTTCCGAACGTTTTTTTACCTCCTTGAAACCTGATGACTAGCAGTTTTTTAAAATTAAATCTGAGGCTTGAAAAAGAGAAAAATGGCCAAGAGAAGGGATTTAGGATTGTTATTAAGAGTATACTCCCACACTGTGAAAAGGGTCCTAGGCCAAGGGACAGATCTCAGCTGACAGCTGTTACGAAACAATATTACTTGTGCTTAGGAAGGTTCAGGCTCTCCTGCTAGGCGAGTGGGTGGACGGTAGTATGCTGGGTCCAGACAAGGGGACTCGAAGGCCTTGAGAGACACCTGCCAGCCCTAGAATTCTGTGAAATCCAAGCTTTGCATCTGTCAAGTTGAGTAAATAAGGGGAGAAAATGAGCGCAAAGAACTCTGGGAGATGAGCCCTCTCCACGACCCCAGCATGCTCTGCTGTGTGTGACACCATCACCCTCATCTACACAATAGAGATAGGAGATGGCTAATAAGAGCTGCTGTCTAGGCAGCAGACTGCTTGTCCCTGCTGTGGGTAGATCCAGTATCTGGGCTGTGAACTCTCTACTTCTCAGAGAGTTAACAGACCAGTTGGAATAAGAACGCCGTATGTCCCCTGAGGGAAGTGCATTTACTAGAATGGAAAAGCACCACGTGGCCTGTTGCATAACGGGACGCGTAACAAGTGGGTCCCAGCCAAGTTGTCTGTGTACTTTATCAGAGAGCACTGGAGGAGAGCTTTTCCCCTTGGAGCTCTTTCCTGCCTCGCCCACTGGTATACTCTGTCCTCCTCTCTCGCTCTCTGTCCTTTATTCATTCATCAGATACACTCATTCTGTTTGCTGTTAGGTGCAGAATGTACAAAATGAGTATGGTATTCCCCTTGCCTTTGAAAAGCTCACAGTCCAATAAAGGGAAGAGATCGGTGAGAGATTACAATATGGCCACAGACAGAACGAAAAAGAGAACAAGGTACTGTTGAGAGCTAGTTGATCAGAGCAACTAACCCTGCCCGGAGAATGGAAGAGTCTTCCAAGAGATGGTGGCAATGAAATAGGATCTTGGAGAATGAGTAGGAGTTTTCAAGGTACAGGAGAAGGGAAGGGGAATTTTCAATGTCCAGAGAACAGTGAGCAGGTGTTTTTGGGGATCCCAAAATGAGCAGCTGGTGGAATCATCCTGCGGATTTCTTTATTCCTCCTCAGGGACCCCAAGAGTCAACCTGTTTTTCTTTTTATGCTGCCATTTACAGATCTACTCAGGAATATTCTTTGTTGGAAACCAGCTGCAGAGTAGAGACAGACTCCCTAACACCTCCAGAATAAGAGCAAACACCTTTTTCTTTCTAAAGGTTTCCTGTTATTCACAGAAGGAAACATATATGACAAAGGTAACAAACGTAGGGAAATTATAAAGTTTCTGAAAATCTTGCAGAGTTCTTCTGATTGCGCAAGGACCAAAGTTCCCTGGCTCCTTTTCTTAGGAGGTACCTGGACACTCCTTGTGAAGGGTCACAGACACAGGCCTAGGATGCTCAGACTGAGACCGAGATCTGCCAATGGACCTTGCTCCTGGCTGTGGAGGGACGTTCAGCCCTTGCCGGAGCCTGCTCCTCTGAGATAGGATGTGGTCTTCCACAGACGTCTCCGGCCCTCTGAGTAAAGCAGCACTGTGCTTCCCCACGTACTCTTTGCTCAGGCTGCAGGCTTGGGAGGTAGTTCCTTTTCCTCTCCTGAGTGCTCCATCCCCAGCAGTTTTTGGAGAAGGCTCTGCCATATTTCATCCCCAGAAGAGCTATTGCATGACTTTCTCACCACCTTTCTGTGACCTGCAGTTATTCATATCGTCCTTCCTCCTTCTGGACTCTGAATGGACTCTGTTCGCCTGAAATCCGCCCCTTTGCCTGGGCCTGCTTCTCTGTGCCCTTGGCCTGTGTTGTGCTGATCAGCCCGTTGATTGTGTGTAGGTGACTCTACTGATTCCTGCACCCTAAGCCTGAGTCTGGGCCGTTACCCCCAGAGGCCACAGGCTGGAGTGGACACTGCTTTCCCTAGGAGCCTGCACTGATGGCTCTGCAGGCTTCCCCACCCTGCCCAGGCAGTGAGCCTTCCCTTCTTGAGTGGCATGAAATTCCTGTTTCAGGCTCAGGGACATCTGGAGTTCCTGGTTACTTTGCAAAGCCACTACACTGGCCTGGCCTCGGAGGACTCAGGGCGATCTTGCCATTCCTGGCTCAGGTTACCCACCCCGCCCACTTGCACCTTTTCTTTGGGATGACTCATTCCCCCCTGGCATTCCCTTCACCGGAAGTGGGCCTCTAGAAAATTACTGTTTTACAATATAAATATAACTTTTGTATAGTGCAACATCGATGCACAATTTCCACCAAGGGAGGAGGAGGAAGGGATTATTTCTTCATTCCTCATGAGGCCTACATTGGATTTAATTACAAGTTGAAATGGTCCAAGTCATTCTCAGGAGATACTGCTGTGAAATGTGAAAGATCTTTTGGAACCTTCTCCGTATCAAATGCAGAAATGTAGAAATACAGCTTTAGAGAAGCATTGGAATGTTAAAATCTCCAAGTCCTATCAAAATGGTAGCAGGTAATATTTGACATAATGATAGTACATAATTATCGAGTACTCATTGTAAGCTAGTCACTGTTCTAAATTTTATATATAAATGTGTGTATACCTAGATATGTGTGTGTATATATTTATTAAATGAATAAATATTCATTTAATAAATATATACATTATCTTTATTTTTGCAAGGGAAGTTGAGGCACTAAAGAGGTTGAATAACTTTTCAAGTTTTACTACCAGTTAGAAGTGGGCCTTGGATTTGTGTATACAACAGCCTTGTTCCAGAGCATGCAGGTTTAGCCTCTAACCCTGTGCAGAATAGAATATTTCCATTGCCATGGAGAATCATGTTGGACAACACTGCTCTAAACTGTGCTGTCCTCATTTGAAGTTGTGGAAAGTGGTGTGTTCATTCACTAGATTTTTGAGCGTTTACACATACCAGGTATGATTCTAGATACTAGTGTTACAGGGATAAGGAAGTGAGAGAGAGAGATTATAGAGTACACACAGGTGAACAAGGACACTAGGTACCATTTTAGATTTGCTTTATGTTCTTCAGGTGAAACACCTTACTCGGGACTGGAGAACGACAGCATATGCCTTGAAGTATTCAGTGACCCTTGAGTTGAATGAGGACCACCGGAAGGTGAGGAGGACCACTCCTGTCCCACTCTTCCCCAATGAGAACCTCCCCAGCAAGATGCTCCTGGTCTATGATCTCTACCTGTCCTCCAAGTTGTGGGCGCTGGCCACCCCCCAGAAGAATGGAAGAGTGCAGGAGAAGGTGATGGAACACCTGCTCAAGCTCTTTGGGACCTTCGGAGTCATCTCTTCAGTACGGATTGTCAAACCTGGGAGAGAGCTGCCTCCTGACATCCGGAGGATCAGCAGTCGCTATAGCCAAGTGGGGACCCAGGAGTGCGCCATCGTGGAATTCGAGGAGGTAGAAGCGGCCATCAGAGCCCATGAGTTCATGATCACAGAATCTCAGGGCAAAGAGAACATGAAAGCTGTCCTGATTGGTATGAAGCCACCCAAAAAGAAAGCTCCCAAAGACAAGAACCATGATGAGGAGCCCCCTACAAGCATCCACCTGAACAAGTCCCTAAACAAGAGAGTGGAGGAGCTTCAATACATGGGTGACGAGTCTTCTGCCAACAGCTCCTCCGACCCCGAGAGCAATCCCACGTCCCCTATGGCTGGCCGACGGCATGTGGTCACCAATAAGCTCAGCCCTTCTGGCCACCAGAATCTCTTCCTGAGCCCAAATGCCTCCCCGTGCTCAAGTCCTTGGAGCAGCCCCTTGGCCCAACGCAAAGGTGTCTCCAGAAAGTCTCCACTGGCCGAGGAAGGTCGACTGAACTCTAGCACCAGTCCTGAGATCTTCCGCAAGTGCATGGATTATTCCTCCGACAGCAGCGTCACTCCCTCTGGTAGCCCCTGGGTTCGGAGGCGCCGCCAGGCCGAGATGGGGACACAGGAGAAAAGCCCTGGTGCAAGTCCCCTGCTCTCTCGGAAGACGCAGACTGCAGATAGGTTGCCTGTAGGGGTGCTGAGGTTGCCCAGGGGCCCTGACAACACGAGAGGATTTCATGGTGGACACGAGAGGAGCAGGGCCTGTGTATAAATACCTTCTATTTTTAATACCAGCTCCATTGAAAACTACCTTTGTTTTCAAGGTTCTGACAAATACCTGGCATGATATAGAATGGAATTCAGTCCCCTTTGAAACATTTTGTATACGTGTAGACCTCTTAATTTATATAATTGTAGTATGTATAAATTGTCTGGTACACACACCATGGTTTTAAGACCGCCTTCTAGTTCAGAACACTCATTGCTCCCAGCATGGCCATGACTCTGATGATGCCTGACGTGTGTGAGTGTGACGGCTCTAAAGGGCTGTGGGACGGAGGCTCCTTGGGGAGTGGGTTGCTTCTTTGGACACGGTTTTTCCCTGCAGTGACCGGGCTGTCCTTGATAGGCCATGCAGGGGATTCCTGAGAGCCCAGGGGAGTTCATTTGTGCACGGACAAGCAGTCAAGCCAATAGCATGGTGTCTTACAGGACCAAATGTATGTTACCTGTCAAGTGAATAAATAATAAAACACCCAGCTGGAAGTGCTGACTTTGAGGTCATAGACTGTGCCTGACAAAAGTCTGTGCCCATCTGACGGGGCTGTGAGTGGTGTGTCATGATGCTCTAAGGAGCTTACCGGAGACACAGTTCCTCACTGTACCCCAGGGCAGCCCCCAGGCTCTCCTTGGGGCTCCTGGCAGCCTGAGAGGTGTCTCATGACAACTGATCTTATCGAGCAAAGGCAGCTTGGTGTATACTGATGGTTCTCTAGACGGGGTCCAGGATCAGCAGCACTGACTTCACCTGAGAACTCGTGGGAAATGCAGATTCTCAGGCCTACTGGATCAGAAACTCCAGAGAAGGGCCTGGAATTTGGATTTTAACAAGCCCTTCAGGTGATTCTGCTGCAGACCAGCATGAGAACTACTGGTACAGACAAAGGCTGTGGGACCCGAGGTCCCACATCTCTCACTTACTGTTTTGTGACCTTGGGAAGGTTACTAACCACCGCCCCCCAACCCCCCGAGGTTTATCACATCCCTGTGAGTTGCTCTGTGGTGATGTTGGCATCTGGAATGCAGTTGGCCCTCCATAGATGTCAGCTCCTCTTCCTCCTCGCTGGGGTTAATGTCATTACCATCAGGAGCCACCTTGGTGCAGCAGGAAGAGCGCTGGCCTCAATCCCAGTGTTGGCTTATCCACTTGCTACTTGGGGGATTTAATAGAACTTATTAATAGTTATTGAACTGTGATTAGGTGCCAGGGACTATTGTAGGAGCTTTCCATGCATTATCTCATTTAATCCTTCCAAAAACCACATGAGAAAGGTTCAGGCATTATCTCTTTTATACCAGAAAAAAAGAGACTTTACGCAGATAACTGACTTGTCCAGGGTCTAACGGCTGGGTTGGTGGAGCTGAGCTTGAACCTAGTAGTCTGACTCCAGAGCCCACATTCTTTTTTTTTTTTTTTTATTTCAGCATATTATGGGGGTACAGATGTTTAAGTTACGTACGTTGCCCTTGCCCCGCTCCGCCCAAGTCCGAGCTTTAAGTGTGTCCATCCCCCAGATGGTGCGCATCGCACTCTTTGTGTATGCATATACCCGTCCCCTCCTCCCCCTCCCCTCTGCCCGACATCCAATAAATGTTATTCTTATATGTGCCCTTATGTGTTGATCAGTTAATACCAATTTGATGGTGAGTACATGTGGTGCTTGTTTTTCCATTCTTGGGATACTTCACTTAGTAGAATGCGTTCCAGCTCTATCCAGGAGAATACAAGAGGTGCTATATCACCATTGTTTCTTAAAGCTGAATAGTACTCCGTGGTATACATATACCACATTTTATTAATCCACTCATGTATTGATGGACACTTGGGTTGTTTCCACATCTTTGCAGTTGTGAATTGTGCTGCTATAAACATTCGAGTGCAGGTGTCTTTTTTATAGAGTGTCTTTTGTTCTTTTGGGTAGATGCCCAGTAATGGGATTGCTGGATCCAATGGTAATTCTACTTGTATCTCTTTAAGGTATCTCCATATTGCTTTCCACAGAGGTTGCACTAGTTTGCAGTCCCACCAGCAGTGTATGAGTGTTCCTATCTCTCCGCATCCACGCCAACATTTATTGTTTTGGGACTTTTTGATAAAGGCCAGTCTCACTGGGGATAAGTGATATCTCATTGTGGTTTTGATTTGCATTTCCCTGATGATTAGAGATGTTGAGCATTTTTTCATATGTTTTTGGGCCATTATTCTGTCTTCTTTTGAAA